>KZ294779.1:67346-107116 GCA_002406435.1 Spermophilus dauricus | reverse complement strand
TTTTTTTTTTTTTTTTTTACCCCTAACATATCTCAGGTAGATCTCCTTTGTTTCCCCAGCAGCCACCAACACAGGACTACCTCAGTGTGTTCCCAATAGTCAGCATCACTGAATCACTTAATACATCTTTGGACATTAATAAACTAACAATTTTAAGGCAATCAAAACATATAAACATATTATATAATGAAAATGAATTATTTACAATTTTATCATAAATACTGCTTTTATTTTTAAATCTTTTACCAAGGATTTTTCGCCCACCTCAAGGATGGATAGTTATCTTGAGTCTTTAGATCTTCCTGATGTTGTCACGAGTCTCATGGGTAGATGTCTCACTGGAGAGTCCACAAGTCCTTCACATCATGAATTGATAAGGGTATCACTCTTCAAAGCCTGAAGGCAGTGTGAGTCCATCTGGGAAATGGAGACACCGTTGTCAAAATACACTTTGCTTGTGTTTTCCTGGAGGGTGGGATTGTTGGTTGCAATACTTGGGTGTGGAGTTTAAAGGTCCACTTGTGTCATTTACTTTGTTTACTGAAGAGAAGAAGAAGCCTTTATGCTCTGTGGGAATGACCCCATTCTGAATAATCAGAATTATTCTGTCCTGGCTGTCCTTTCTAAGAAATCCCAAATATTAGTTTTTAACCTTAAAAATTTTGACCCATTGTCTCTGAGATGAGAGAGTTAGGTGGTTCATGATCCTGATTGTATTATGAGGATATGTAACTTACATTGGTGTCTTAAATTGTAGTATTATTCTTCACTGGCATTAGAGTCATAAAGCAATATTTTTATCTCATTTAAAAAATGCACACTGGTATTTTTTTCAACATTAGAACATTGAAGAATGGAAAAGGCATTGTCTTTGCTGGGCATTCATTTCTTTAAATAGTGCTTTCAAAATATGTATATTCAGTGGCTGAAATTTGCTAGTACTGAATATTTTTACCATTTCCATTAACATCAAGTAAAGATCAGATGTTTTGCTTTTGTTGTTCTTGTTGATGTTTTTGGTGATTTTGGTTGTTATTGTTGTTTTGGCTATCATTTATTCTCTGTGGATAAACAACATGCAGACTGTCATCCAGGGACTTACTTAGTAGCTACACTGTTTCTTGTCTCCCATTTCACATGTATCTACTGAATTTAAGACAAGAGTTGATTAAGTAAAAAACATTTTAATTCTGTAACCCAAGTTGTTCAATGACTAAAAATACAGAAGTTTGTCAATTATTCCTTTCTCATGTGAGAACCTTGCATGTTCTAAGCATTTATTTATGCTCATCATGTTTTTATGTAATTTTCATATGCAGTAAGAACTAATAACTATTTTTATACATCATATATCATGGATTATAAACACTATTTAATAGAGTCATTTGAAAAGGCATTTTTTTCAACAGTTCATTGTGATTTATTTCTGAAAATAATTAGTCATTATCTTTGTGACTTGCTTCAGACCTTGGTGCTGAGGATCGAACCCGGGCCGCACGCATGCCAGGCAAGGGCGCTACCGCTTGAGGCACATCTCCAGCCCCCGAACTAATAACTTTTTATACATCATATATCATGGATTATAAACACTATTTAATAGAGTAATTTGAAAAAGCATTCTAAGCATTTATTTATGCTCATCATGTTTTTATGTAATTTTCATATGCAGTAAGAACTAATAACTATTTTTATACATCATATATCATGGATTATAAACACTATTTAATAGAGTCATTTGAAAAGGCATTTTTTTCAACAGTTCATTGTGATTTATTTCTGAAAATAATTAGTCATTATCTTTGTGACTTGCTTCAGACCTTCATTATCAAAAGGGAAAATTTATTTTTCGTATGATGTAAAACTTTAAGAGACTATCAGGGGTAATAGTCTATTTCTTGCCTTTCGTGACAATGTTAATCAATTTTGAAATAGAGAGTATTATTTTGTATTTTTTATTGGGAAAAACTGTTGATTCTGTAGAGAAGCTAATGTGCTTTATTTGAAAAATATTACAAAAGCTTTGATAATTTCGTGAATACCGTTGAACCAAGACTCATGACTGAAAATGAAAATGGGGCAAATGGATCACAAGTCCACTAAAATTAAACACCTGGGTGTTTTCTATGAAATTATTGAAAATTATTTGTAAAGCATTTGTTTCTATGCCCAGAAATTGTGTAATCAATTATTGATTAATATTTTTGGTGAAAACTAAAGAAGGATTTTCTATTTTAGCTAGAATGTTAGTTTGTTCTGCAATAACAACTAATCCCCAAATTTGCATAACTTAAAACAACAATATTTTCTTTTTCACTCAGGGTATGTGTTCCCCTCCTGCCTGCTAGTCTTCCTCTATGCCTCTTGCTTACAGAGCCTCATGGAGACAGCTGGAAAAGCAAAAATATGATTTTCAGAAGTTCAGCCCCAGCCAAAAGTCTCTTTGTTAGTCAGCTTTTTGTAGCTGTGACCAAAATACCTGACAAGAACAACTTAAAGGAGAAAAGATTTGTTTTGGCTCAAGGTTTCAGAGGTTTCAGTCCATGGTTAGCTGACTCCATGGCTTTGGTCCTTCAGTGAGACAGCATCATGGTGGAAATGTACAGTGAAGGAGAGCTGCCCATTTTGTGGCAGTCAAGAAGTAGACAGAAAGGGAGAAATAAAGGTCCAGAGACAAAATAGAGTCCCCAAGGGTATATCCCCAGTGCCACACTTTCCTAGTCTTCTCTACCTCCTTGTAGTCCATTCAGCTGTCAATCAGTTAATCCACTGATGGGGTCAGAGCCCTCATAGTCATGTCCCAAAAGCCCAACTTCTGAATATTGCTGCACTGAGGTCCAAGTCTTTAAACACAACAGACTTTGGAGGACATCCTAGGTCAAAGCCATAATAACATTCTGTCTATGGTCCTCAAAGTCTCATACTCATTTCACAATGCAAAATGCAATCAGTCCATCTCTAAGAGTCCCCAAGTGTCAACAGTTCCAGCACTGCTGAAAAGTCCAAGTCCAAAGTCTCTCCTGAGACTCAAGGCAACTCTTAGCTGTGAATTTCTGTGAAAATCAACAAGCAAGTGACATACTTTCAATATACAATGACAGGACAGACACAGAGTAAACGTTCCTATTACAAAAGGGAGGAATGGTGTTATAGAAAGAAGGAATGGGACCAAAGTAAGACCCAAACCTAGCAGGAAACACAGTAAATCCTGTCTGGCATCTAGGGGCATGCGAAAGTAAGATGTGGAACCCAAAGTGTTGGAACAACCTGGCCCCTGTGGCCTTGCCAGTTGAGCCTGCATGACCTCCCTCTTGGTCTGGCTCTTCTTGCCTGCAGCTTTCTTCAGTAGAATTTCAGATTCCTGGCATCTCTAACTTCCTGGGGTCTCCAGAAAGTTAGAGATGCCAGGAATACAGCTTCAGCTTCATTCTCATAGCTTCATGTGTGGTCTTCTTTGGTGCTGTCCACAGGGATTCCAATCCCTTTCTTTGAAATATGGGTGGAAGCTTCTGTGACCCCATAACTTCAGCATTCTTCATGCCTGCAAAACCAGCACCATGTGGATGGAAGTAAGGTTTGCCACCAGAAAGAGTAGTATCTGGGCTCCCTTGGATCACTTGCATTACTTCATTCATAACAACAATATTTTTCACTTTTTCACTCAGGGTATGTGATTACAGCAGTTTCCAAATGCCTGAAGACCTGAAAATGAGGAAATGAATCCCAGGGAAACAATTTATTAGGCAGTCCTATGTGAATAGGGCCCCTGGGTGCTTTCTTATGCAAGAAAAGTCTTTCAAAGGAGATGTTTTCACTTTTATACCTTGAGCCTGTGATAGGTGTGGTCTTGCCAATTCCTGCAATACCTTCAAGGCATCATCCCTTTTGGCTTAATGCAAAGTACTTAGTTTCTTTTTAATGGTGCTTATCTCTTCAGCAACCACACATTCCTTGGCCTCAATTTTACTCAATGCTTTTCTGGCCAAACTGCAATTTTTTTTTTTTCAAATGTTTTCTGCTCTTAATTATCACTATAAATATGGCTAAAAGTTTCTATTAACATCCAAGCTACCACCTAAATGCTGGTCTGCCTTGAAGTTTCCTGTGCCAGATTAAATTGTCCATTGCTTTTAAATTCAGTCTCACACAGTCTTAGGACATTGCCAAAATGTAGATAAGTTCTTTGGGCTCTAGCCCAAACTCCCAAGAATCCTTGTTCTTATCTGAAACTTCATAAGCATGGCCTTTACTGTCTTGCATTTCTCGTGGTATTCTGGTCTTCTGAGCTCACATCAGAATTGTCCATTAAGCCCCACTTACAACATTTTAAGACTCCTCCAGTCTGTATCTCCAAACTTTTAAGAACTCCTGTAAAGCAGTTCCAAAGACTTCTGAATCACACAGTCAGGTATAGTCCTGGCATTGACCCCACTCTTGGTATCAATTTTCTGTATTAGTCACCTTTTCTTTGCCATGACCAAAATACCTAACAAGAAACAACTTAGAAAAGGAAAGATTTATTTTGGCTCATGATTTGAGAGGTTTCAGGCCATGGTTGGCTGGCTTCAATTGTTTTGGCCTCAGACAGGCAGAAACATCATGTCAGAAAGGTATGGAAGAGGAAAACTGTTCAACTCATAGTAGCCAAGAAGCAGAAAGAGAGCAAACAAGGGGTAGACTGAGGACAAGTCCCCATTGATATGCTCGAAGACCCATTCTCTTCAACCAGGTCCCTCCTCCCATAGTCTCCACCAACTCCCGGTTTTCTATTCAGTTATTCAATGGATTAATTCACTGTTGATGTCAGGTCTCCATGATCCAATCACTTCCCCACCCCAACTCCTATCCCCGGCTATTCATTTTTTTCAACAGTTCATTGTGATTTATTTCTGAAAATAATTAGTCATTATCTTTGTGACTTGCTTCAGACCTTCATTATCAAAAGGGAAAATTTATTTTTCGTATGATGTAAAACTTTAAGAGACTATCAGGGGTAATAGTCTATTTCTTGCCTTTCGTGACAATGTTAATCAATTTTGAAATAGAGAGTATTATTTTGTATTTTTTATTGGGAAAAACTGTTGATTCTGTAGAGAAGCTAATGTGCTTTATTTGAAAAATATTACAAAAGCTTTGATAATTTCGTGAATACCGTTGAACCAAGACTCATGACTGAAAATGAAAATGGGGCAAATGGATCACAAGTCCACTAAAATTAAACACCTGGGTGTTCATTTTCTTCTTCCTGATCACACTTTTCTTGTTTGCCTGCTTATCTAAATCATTACCCTCACTGCTTAATTTGATTGACAACTTTATTCTTCTACCTGCCAAGTCTTATTCACTCTTCTACTTCACAAAGTATTTATGAATTATGGTGTTCATTACTTTTTATTACCATCTTCATACTTCATTTGGCCATTAGCCCATTTCTCTCTGTGTATGAATTAAGGATATAACAAAACAATGGTTTGTAAGGAAAAACCAAATACCCCACCTAAACAATGTACATCTACACTTACACATACAGGTTGCTCTTACACACTTAAAGAGTTATACATAAATGCTCATAGCAGTTTTAATTGAAATACTAATGGGAAATAATCCAAATGTCCATGAATAGACTTATAGATTCCCAAATGGAGGTACAGTGGAATAATACATAGCAACAAAAAAAAGCATGAGCTGCTAGGGTGTGCAACATGCATGAGTCTCAAAATAATTATGCTGCATCAAAGAAGCTTAACAACCACAACAGAAGATACATGGGTGATTCCCTTTTTTTGTGGAATTCTAGAAAATATAAAGTAACACATGGTGACAACAAGCAGATCTGCAGGTTCGCAGGTTACATTGGCAGAGGGAGAGGCAGACTGCAAAGGGGCATGAGGAAATTTTTTTGAGGTAATAAAAGTAAGTTTTTGAAAAGGAAATTTGCTTAATGATGTTAGTGATATTTCTTTGTATTCTTTCAGTTCCCAGATCTTTTTGGTATTAAATCAGAAATTTGATACAAGATTTCTATAATTTTACTTGGGCTTGTTTAGATTTATAGTTCACTTTCATTTTAGGAGTTATTTAAAAAGATTTAAGTTTGATTGGTCCAGATTAACATTTCCTGGCATGTTAGTTGACACACTAAATTCCAAAGAATAAGTAATCACTGAATTCAAATTAGCATGTTAAGTAACTGTCATCCAGTAAAATTCTGGGCACTCAAACAAAATTTAATACAGGGATCCCAAACTAACTATAGAAAATGTTTGAGTTGTTTGGGTTCTTTCATAATGCCGTATGATAATTTTTATTTTCTTGAGAAGGATGGCATTCATAAACTGTTCCTGAGTATTGTGGTATAAATCTTTGTATGTTAGAACCAGGAGACAAAATTATACATATTATAATATTGGAAATTTCTATGAAATTATTGAAAATTATTTGTAAAGCATTTGTTTCTATGCCCAGAAATTGTGTAATCAATTATTGATTAATATTTTTGGTGAAAACTAAAGAAGGATTTTCTATTTTAGCTAGAATGTTAGTTTGTTCTGCAATAACAACTAATCCCCAAATTTGCATGACTTAAAACAACAATATTTTCTTTTTCACTCAGGGTATGTGTTCCCCTCCTGCCTGCTAGTCTTCCTCTATGCCTCTTGCTTACAGAGCCTCATGGAGACAGCTGGAAAAGCAAAAATATGATTTTCAGAAGTTCAGCCCCAGCCAAAAGTCTCTTTGTTAGTCAGCTTTTTGTAGCTGTGACCAAAATACCTGACAAGAACAACTTAAAGGAGAAAAGATTTGTTTTGGCTCAAGGTTTCAGAGGTTTCAGTCCATGGTTAGCTGACTCCATGGCTTTGGTCCTTCAGTGAGACAGCATCATGGTGGAAATGTACAGTGAAGGAGAGCTGCCCATTTTGTGGCAGTCAAGAAGTAGACAGAAAGGGAGAAATAAAGGTCCAGAGACAAAATAGAGTCCCCAAGGGTATATCCCCAGTGCCACACTTTCCTAGTCTTCTCTACCTCCTTGTAGTCCATTCAGCTGTCAATCAGTTAATCCACTGATGGGGTCAGAGCCCTCATAGTCATGTCCCAAAAGCCCAACTTCTGAATATTGCTGCACTGAGGTCCAAGTCTTTAAACACAACAGACTTTGGAGGACATCCTAGGTCAAAGCCATAATAACATTCTGTCTATGGTCCTCAAAGTCTCATACTCATTTCACAATGCAAAATGCAATCAGTCCATCTCTAAGAGTCCCCAAGTGTCAACAGTTCCAGCACTGCTGAAAAGTCCAAGTCCAAAGTCTCTCCTGAGACTCAAGGCAACTCTTAGCTGTGAATTTCTGTGAAAATCAACAAGCAAGTGACATACTTTCAATATACAATGACAGGACAGACACAGAGTAAACGTTCCTATTACAAAAGGGAGGAATGGTGTTATAGAAAGAAGGAATGGGACCAAAGTAAGACCCAAACCTAGCAGGAAACACAGTAAATCCTGTCTGGCATCTAGGGGCATGCGAAAGTAAGATGTGGAACCCAAAGTGTTGGAACAACCTGGCCCCTGTGGCCTTGCCAGTTGAGCCTGCATGACCTCCCTCTTGGTCTGGCTCTTCTTGCCTGCAGCTTTCTTCAGTAGAATTTCAGATTCCTGGCATCTCTAACTTCCTGGGGTCTCCAGAAAGTTAGAGATGCCAGGAATACAGCTTCAGCTTCATTCTCACAGCTTCATGTGTGGTCTTCTCTGGTGCTGTCCACAGGGATTCCAATCCCTTTCTTTGAAATATGGGTGGAAGCTTCTGTGACCCCATAACTTCAGCATTCTTCATGCCTGCAAAACCAGCACCATGTGGATGGAAGTAAGGTTTGCCACCAGAAAGAGTAGTATCTGGGCTCCCTTGGATCACTTGCATTACTTAAAACAACAATATTTTCTTTTTCACTCAGGGTATGTGATTACAGCAGTTTCCAAATGCCTGAAGACCTGAAAATGAGGAAATGAATCCCAGGGAAACAATTTATTAGGCAGTCCTATGTGAATAGGGCCCCTGGGTGCTTTCTTATGCAAGAAAAGTCTTTCAAAGGAGATGTTTTCACTTTTATACCTTGAGCCTGTGATAGGTGTGGTCTTGCCAATTCCTGCAATACCTTCAAGGCATCATCCCTTTTGGCTTAATGCAAAGTACTTAGTTTCTTTTTAATGGTGCTTATCTCTTCAGCAACCACACATTCCTTGGCCTCAATTTTACTCAATGCTTTTCTGGCCAAACTGCAATTTTTTTTTTTTCAAATGTTTTCTGCTCTTAATTATCACTATAAATATGGCTAAAAGTTTCTATTAACATCCAAGCTACCACCTAAATGCTGGTCTGCCTTGAAGTTTCCTGTGCCAGATTAAATTGTCCATTGCTTTTAAATTCAGTCTCACACAGTCTTAGGACATTGCCAAAATGTAGATAAGTTCTTTGGGCTCTAGCCCAAACTCCCAAGAATCCTTGTTCTTATCTGAAACTTCATAAGCATGGCCTTTACTGTCTTGCATTTCTCGTGGTATTCTGGTCTTCTGAGCTCACATCAGAATTGTCCATTAAGCCCCACTTACAACATTTTAAGACTCCTCCAGTCTGTATCTCCAAACTTTTAAGAACTCCTGTAAAGCAGTTCCAAAGACTTCTGAATCACACAGTCAGGTATAGTCCTGGCATTGACCCCACTCTTGGTATCAATTTTCTGTATTAGTCACCTTTTCTTTGCCATGACCAAAATACCTAACAAGAAACAACTTAGAAAAGGAAAGATTTATTTTGGCTCATGATTTGAGAGGTTTCAGGCCATGGTTGGCTGGCTTCAATTGTTTTGGCCTCAGACAGGCAGAAACATCATGTCAGAAAGGTATGGAAGAGGAAAACTGTTCAACTCATAGTAGCCAAGAAGCAGAAAGAGAGCAAACAAGGGGTAGACTGAGGACAAGTCCCCATTGATATGCTCGAAGACCCATTCTCTTCAACCAGGTCCCTCCTCCCATAGTCTCCACCAACTCCCGGTTTTCTATTCAGTTATTCAATGGATTAATTCACTGTTGATGTCAGGTCTCCATGATCCAATCACTTCCCCACCCCAACTCCTATCCCCGGCTATTGCTGCCTTGGGGAGTAAGCTTTCAACACACAAGCTTTTGGAGAATATTCCAGATCCAAACCATAATAGACTTAAGGGAAGGCCTAGGCCAGAGAAGGAGTAAAATCCAGTGGAAGGATTTTCTATTTTAGCTAGAATGTTAGTTTGTTCTGCAATAACAACTAATCCCCAAATTTGCATAACTTAAAACAACAATATTTTCTTTTTCACTCAGGGTATGTGTTCCCCTCCTGCCTGCTAGTCTTCCTCTATGCCTCTTGCTTACAGAGCCTCATGGAGACAGCTGGAAAAGCAAAAATATGATTTTCAGAAGTTCAGCCCCAGCCAAAAGTCTCTTTGTTAGTCAGCTTTTTGTAGCTGTGACCAAAATACCTGACAAGAACAACTTAAAGGAGAAAAGATTTGTTTTGGCTCAAGGTTTCAGAGGTTTCAGTCCATGGTTAGCTGACTCCATGGCTTTGGTCCTTCAGTGAGACAGCATCATGGTGGAAATGTACAGTGAAGGAGAGCTGCCCATTTTGTGGCAGTCAAGAAGTAGACAGAAAGGGAGAAATAAAGGTCCAGAGACAAAATAGAGTCCCCAAGGGTATATCCCCAGTGCCACACTTTCCTAGTCTTCTCTACCTCCTTGTAGTCCATTCAGCTGTCAATCAGTTAATCCACTGATGGGGTCAGAGCCCTCATAGTCATGTCCCAAAAGCCCAACTTCTGAATATTGCTGCACTGAGGTCCAAGTCTTTAAACACAACAGACTTTGGAGGACATCCTAGGTCAAAGCCATAATAACATTCTGTCTATGGTCCTCAAAGTCTCATACTCATTTCACAATGCAAAATGCAATCAGTCCATCTCTAAGAGTCCCCAAGTGTCAACAGTTCCAGCACTGCTGAAAAGTCCAAGTCCAAAGTCTCTTCTGAGACTCAAGGCAACTCTTAGCTGTGAATTTCTGTGAAAATCAACAAGCAAGTGACATACTTTCAATATACAATGACAGGACAGACACAGAGTAAACGTTCCTATTACAAAAGGGAGGAATGGTGTTATAGAAAGAAGGAATGGGACCAAAGTAAGACCCAAACCTAGCAGGAAACACAGTAAATCCTGTCTGGCATCTAGGGGCATGCGAAAGTAAGATGTGGAACCCAAAGTGTTGGAACAACCTGGCCCCTGTGGCCTTGCCAGTTGAGCCTGCATGACCTCCCTCTTGGTCTGGCTCTTCTTGCCTGCAGCTTTCTTCAGTAGAATTTCAGATTCCTGGCATCTCTAACTTCCTGGGGTCTCCAGAAAGTTAGAGATGCCAGGAATACAGCTTCAGCTTCATTCTCATAGCTTCATGTGTGGTCTTCTTTGGTGCTGTCCACAGGGATTCCAATCCCTTTCTTTGAAATATGGGTGGAAGCTTCTGTGACCCCATAACTTCAGCATTCTTCATGCCTGCAAAACCAGCACCATGTGGATGGAAGTAAGGTTTGCCACCAGAAAGAGTAGTATCTGGGCTCCCTTGGATCACTTGCATTACTTAAAACAACAATATTTTCTTTTTCACTCAGGGTATGTGATTACAGCAGTTTCCAAATGCCTGAAGACCTGAAAATGAGGAAATGAATCCCAGGGAAACAATTTATTAGGCAGTCCTATGTGAATAGGGCCCCTGGGTGCTTTCTTATGCAAGAAAAGTCTTTCAAAGGAGATGTTTTCACTTTTATACCTTGAGCCTGTGATAGGTGTGGTCTTGCCAATTCCTGCAATACCTTCAAGGCATCATCCCTTTTGGCTTAATGCAAAGTACTTAGTTTCTTTTTAATGGTGCTTATCTCTTCAGCAACCACACATTCCTTGGCCTCAATTTTACTCAATGCTTTTCTGGCCAAACTGCAATTTTTTTTTTTTCAAATGTTTTCTGCTCTTAATTATCACTATAAATATGGCTAAAAGTTTCTATTAACATCCAAGCTACCACCTAAATGCTGGTCTGCCTTGAAGTTTCCTGTGCCAGATTAAATTGTCCATTGCTTTTAAATTCAGTCTCACACAGTCTTAGGACATTGCCAAAATGTAGATAAGTTCTTTGGGCTCTAGCCCAAACTCCCAAGAATCCTTGTTCTTATGTGAAACTTCATAAGCATGGCCTTTACTGTCTTGCATTTCTCGTGGTATTCTGGTCTTCTGAGCTCACATCAGAATTGTCCATTAAGCCCCACTTACAACATTTTAAGACTCCTCCAGTCTGTATCTCCAAACTTTTAAGAACTCCTGTAAAGCAGTTCCAAAGACTTCTGAATCACACAGTCAGGTATAGTCCTGGCATTGACCCCACTCTTGGTATCAATTTTCTGTATTAGTCACCTTTTCTTTGCCATGACCAAAATACCTAACAAGAAACAACTTAGAAAAGGAAAGATTTATTTTGGCTCATGATTTGAGAGGTTTCAGGCCATGGTTGGCTGGCTTCAATTGTTTTGGCCTCAGACAGGCAGAAACATCATGTCAGAAAGGTATGGAAGAGGAAAACTGTTCAACTCATAGTAGCCAAGAAGCAGAAAGAGAGCAAACAAGGGGTAGACTGAGGACAAGTCCCCATTGATATGCTCGAAGACCCATTCTCTTCAACCAGGTCCCTCCTCCCATAGTCTCCACCAACTCCCGGTTTTCTATTCAGTTATTCAATGGATTAATTCACTGTTGATGTCAGGTCTCCATGATCCAATCACTTCCCCACCCCAACTCCTATCCCCGGCTATTGCTGCCTTGGGGAGTAAGCTTTCAACACACAAGCTTTTGGAGAATATTCCAGATCCAAACCATAATAGACTTAAGGGAAGGCCTAGGCCAGAGAAGGAGTAAAATCCAGTGTTGATAAGTCCTAAATTATTTATTTTTTTGATAACTGTCAACTAAAGGAATCATCCCTTCAGTTCCATTAGAAAACCTATAATTCTGAGTTCTCTATTTTAATTTGATCATATTTCATTGAACTCACTCTGTCTTAATTATTTGGAAAATGGAAAGATTCAAAATTCAGTTTGTTGCTGTCAGAATTACTGAGTTGGAGTATTTTGACTAATACAGGGGAAAGTTTGCAGCACAAGGGAAAGAAAAGACAGACTCGATTTAGACTACTCTGGTTGGCATCAGTGGCAGATGGACGGTTCCAGTCCTAAACTCATCGGCTCACATTTCATGCCAAGACTAGCCTTCAGATACCACTCATCATCATGTGCTGACTTGCCCAGGGGCTGGAAAATGGCCACCAAGGGCACAGGGAGGTGGAAATAACATTTGCCCTGTCCTTAGTGTTCCAACACCTTCCTGGTTATTTACCTTGCAGTCCCTTGGAACCCTTCACTAGAAGTCATTTCAGAGTCAGCCAGCCAGCAGGCTGATCACCTGCTGAGCCAAGCTACGCTGAACTTGTTAGTTGTTTTCTTTCTTACCCAATGAATGCTGGCCAGTGTGATCCTAGCTGCATCTTTAAACAGGACTTCTCCTCATCATTGCTCACGTTCAATAAGCTGTCAGCATTTAAGAAAACCAGTGGCACCTCCATGACAAATGTAGGAGGGTCCTGAGCCTTTCAGTCTTTCCCTGGAGGATGGCACCATGTGTCCTTGCTAAGTGGGAAGCCTGAGCTATTCCTTTTTTTCTTATGAGCCTTGCAGGGATAACAGAGAGAAACTAGGTCTAAGAACCAATGAGAATTCCATATTGTGGGGTATTTCTGTGGTTTCAGAGCCCCTGACTCCATCATGATGGCTTAAGGAAAGGTCATTCTTAACAGCCAAAATGTAATTAAAACATGGAGTTACTTCCTTCTGGTGAAGGAAGGGATTTCAAGGGAGGTAATCAGTTGGATTGCATAAACATGAGGGGATTTTATTGATTGAAAAGGAAGAAAGTCCAGGCTTCCAGTTGCAGAACTGGCTCACCAACTCAGTAATATCCTTTACCTTGGGTCCTTTCCATCATTTTCCTCTTCCTTTCTCAGGTGTAGCACCTCCTGGCTGCAAGATAGCTCCTGCTGCTGCGGAGTCAGGCATCATATCCTCAGGTAACTTCATCCTTGACAAGCGTGGATTCCAATAGACAAGTGTGGATTCTAATGGAACATCTAAATTCTGCCTTGTTTTAATGCTCAGGGAGTAAACCAATTTGATTCATGCCCAGATTCATGAGAGGTGAGATTGCTTAGAGTTTCCCTCTTGGACTTGAGGTATGAGAAAATTTCTCCCTTACCCTGGTTCAGGTTGTAAAGGCTTATTAGATGAGTGGACCAGTGAAGATATTTAAGTTTCACCTGGGGGAGGTGAAGGTGCTGAGGACTTCTGTTATCATGAGCTCAGGCTCCCCAGTATAATTCTGCTGGATGTCACACATAATCACTAATTGCTATGCCATAAATTTGTAAGCCTTTCCTTATTTCAGCAAAAATTATTTTATTCTATTGAGGTCACTCTTATACAGAATATTATGGCTAAAAGGGACCTACATCCACATCCTGATTTGTTTAGATGATAAATGTTGACCCAAGAGGTGAAGGTCTAAGGTCACTTGGAAAATGACTGCAAGCCTGGGCCACAGCCAGAGCTGGGGCTCATAGGTCTATGCTCTCCACTGACAATTAATATCATATCTGTGGACCTCTAGGAAGGCAGTGGGTTACAGGTTCCCAGGAAAAGTTGTGTGCACCTCATCCTGAATATTTATTTGGAAGACTGGGGGAAAATATTTTGCTTCTCCAGCATCTACCCTGGACTTCAATGTGGCTTGGATCCTCTTGTAGAAGTACAAGAAAGTCAGAATGGATAGAAATTGAACCATGTTCCTCTTAGCTTGTTTTCTACACATACGATGAAATTTTTCCCAGGCAACATTTTTTTTTCTACAAAAATAATTTGAGACTCTTTTCCAGGGCAAAATGTACTATGAAGGCTTTTTATTCATAGCACCTACGGGAGGAGGTTGAATCAAAGTTTTGTTTCAGGTTTGCAAAGTTTATAGTCCATTTAGCTGTGAAGCAGAGTTTAATGCTGGCAAATGTGGCTGTTTGTATTAGTTTCTGAAAGTTGCTACCCATTCTCCCTTTCCCATGGAGGAGAACAAGATTGAAGGGAAGACTGGACTCCCATGGGGATATGGTGGGTAAGGGCAGGCAGCCCTTAAATGCAGAGTCTCTAATGGGCCAGTGGACATTTCTGCCTGGTATTAGCAGGACAGTATTTCAGCCAGGCATCATAGTATGTGGAATTGAGACCACAGAAGCCGAGGAACACGGGTGTTGTCTGAACTCCCAAGCCAGTTCACCAAATGTGGATTCTAATGGACTGCAATAGTCCCGAGGGCCAAGTGCACATTCCTGCAAAAGATAAACATTTGTCTATTTGCTCAGCCCTCCTCACTTCATTAACATCTACAGTAGATTATGATGCCCACATTTGGCAGGAGGGAAATGCATGTGGTCTTAGACCTGGATAAATGGTCTCCATTTCTGTATCCCTGACATTTGTCAATCTGGGACTCCTCAGATTATGAGAAGCCTACCGTGAATCACTGATTCTGTTCTATGCACTAGCAATAAGCACTTTTTATGGACTCTTGTAAGGGTAAAATTCCTAAGCTGATTCTAAACTGCAAAATTAACATGTAAAAGACCCGGGCATCGCAAAGATCCTCTGCTACATCAAGAACCTGAAATTCCTGAGATAGTTAAGACAACACCCTACTGGCCTTGACCTCTGCTCTGGGCTCTGGGCTGCTCTCCCTTCTTGAGTGAGCACTGAGCCCCAGCGCGCTGGAATGGATCCCCAATAAATCCCCCTTGCCATTGCATGGAGCTAGTCTCGTGTGGTCTCTTTCTCCGACGCTTCGCCAGACCCTTACACTCTGAAGTATCAAGTGACTCCATTTTGGAATTCTAGAAGAAAACTTCTTGTCAGAAATGCACAAAAACAAATATTTCATAAGCGTCTTATAAAAATGATAATAATGAGTCAGGGGTAAGTTTCATGCTCCTACCTCATAACTCTTTTTCCTTTATTTCCATCCTCTCCAAGGTTATTCAGGACCTTTCTGTTTCATGCCTAGACTATGGCAAGAATTTTCGTCTTATCACTTTGTTTCTAGACTCCCTGTATTTCTGTCTATTGACTGCAAGCCCATCTCACTTCGGCCACCATGGGCACAATTTTTCTTTTCCCCATGGGCACAACTCAGGTCTTGCTTAGCAGGGGTATCTCAGTATGGTTACATCAACACCAGGGTAAACAGATGCTCAAATGACAGTTTTTAGAAAAATAAACAAATAAATCACGTGCAGTGGTGATGACTTTGTGAAAAGTGCCTCTTTTAGTTTAACTCTTTATATAAAGGAGTGATCTTGACTCAGCAGAAAGAGCACTGACCTACCAGTCAAAAGATATAGCTTTGAATGTCATCTGTATCACCACACACTTGCTATTATATAATTGTTTGCATTCATTATCCTATTTACATTACAAATAACCTTTGATAGAGGTACTATTCTATTTTTACTTTGGAGAGAAGTTAACTGAGACATAGCAATGTCAGGGGACCTGCCTAAGGTTCTAAGATTCACTGCATAAGTTTCCTGGTCACTGTGAGCCTGGTGTCCATTTGTTTAACCACTCTGCAATACTGCCATGTAATCCTGGGCAAATTACTAATCCTCCTGAGGTGGCCTCCTCCTGTGTAAAACAAGAAGCCTAAGCTTTGCCAATTCTCTGTAAATCCTATACGGCTCCCCCGTGAGTCTGAGTTTGTGATTCCAAACATCCATAGAAACGTACTGTGAAACTTCAGTGAGTTGTGTTGTGACCCGAGTTAGGAGTTGAGGGCAGGTCAAGGAATAGTAGCATTCCATTGGGAAGTGGCACACATTTGTAGCCAACAACTGAAATCCAAACCCCTGGCATAGAGCCAACCCTGCCCTGGTTTTAAAGCCCAGTTCCCTGGGAGAGTGCATTTGGCCTGTTCCTGAATTCTCAGCCCCTACGTAGTCAGTGTGCAGGCCCTGCTCACTCCCCAATCAGGCAGTTATTCACTCTGAGGGAAGGAAAGGCTCTGTGCTAGAGATGACTGAGGGGCATAGTTACCGTGAATCTGTTATTAACTGGGGCTGTAGATGACATCTTCAAGCTGTATTCCCTTGATTCCCCCTCTCAGAATGGTGATCTTTCTCAGCTTTCCTTGATTTCACTTCTTCTAGATATACTTTCAATGTTGGATGCCTCCAGGGAAGTGCTCTCAGACATTCCACTGAAGCACTCATTGACAATTTTTTATTATTGTTGTTTGGTCCCGGGGATTGAACCCAGGGGTGCTTTACCACTGAGTACATTCCCAGTCATTTTTATTTTTTGTTTTGAGACAGGGTCTTGCTAAGTTGCTTAGGGTTTCTCTAAGTTTCTGAGGCTGGCCTCAAACTTGTGTAATTCTTCTGCCTCAGCCTCCTGAGTCAATTCAGAAATGACTCAGAAGTTTTCATTACCTGTTGAGGTATCTGCAAGCATAGACCCAGCCCTGTGGTGCGGGTGGCTCATGGTACCTAACACAAAGTGGGTTGCATGTAGCATGTGGATGCTGTCGAGAACTCAGTGGTATATAGGTCTCTTATCCTGAACATAGACTGTGTACCTAAGAGGAATTGATTACTGAAATAAGGTATTTTTATGGATATCTAAAATACCTGGCATCTTAAAGATATTTCAAGTGTTTTGTGCCCTCCCCCAAGAAAGACTTACTCATTTAAGAAAAGCAGGTATAGAATAAATAAACACTGATGTACTAATTAATCCATTAATACAAGGCTTCAGCACTAGATAAGAGGGTGATTATGAGTAGTGGGGTAGCAGTGCCCCAGGTGAAATAGGGGGACGTGGCTGCCAATGCCAGAAGCTCACCCGAGCTATGTTAGACATTAATGTAAGTAGTGTGGGGCCCAGGTCTGAGCAGTGGAGGTGACTTTCTGAAGCTGAATATGGATCCATCGGCACAGCTGAGTGACTGGTTTGTGTCTAAACCTTGAATAATGGTGGCATTGAGGTTGTTAACTCTTTTTTACCTTTGTAGAAGTATCACAAGAATTACCACTAACTGACATTTGGATGGTGTGTACTCAGGCATTGGCTGCAAAAAACAGGAAATGCATAGGACTATGGCTTGGATTAAGGGTTGACCAGTCCCTCCTGGGTTTATTTTCTATCTATCATGTTCAACTATCTATCATTTCTCTTTGACTGTCCAGAAAACCATGTTGTCTTTGGATTCTTAGCTGCTTTTGATTATGGTCTAGGTTTACCTATCATGACTCAGGTACTCAAGGACATTTCTTTTCTGTTTCTCAACAGCTAACAGTCTGCGTTTCTATGTCTTTCCATGACTCATTCTATCTCTAGTATGTTGCCTTTTGGAGCACAACCATTTGATCTCACCAAAAGGAGGCAGAGAAGCACTTCTAATGTATTTATAACATTGTAGAATAATTTCTAGCACAGGCAAAATTGTGGACTATTCAGTTCTTCCTACTTTAGGGTCCTGATTCAACCATATTGAGCACTGAAACCGAGACACTTCATCATATAGAATTTTAAAATTTCAATCCATTTAAGTATATCCCTTCTAAAATATTTTCCAATTTGTTTAGGGAAATTGCTATCTTTATAGAAAGATAAAGATAATTTCTCATATTTTCCAAAGTACATTTTAAAATAATTTTTTACATTGAACTCTTATGTGGATGTTTTGTATTTGGTACTTTGTAAGAAATTATTTTTCTTTTAATCTGAATAGCTAGTTGTCTCAGCACTATTTTTTGAGTTGTGCTTTCTTTTCACTAGTAATTTGTAATAGCTCACAACTCCATATATATTTGTGTGTCTGTTTCTGGACTCTGTTCTTTTTAATTAATTTGTCCATCTCTGGACCAGTCCCATACCTTTTTAACTATCATAGCATGGTAATAAATCTTCAATTCTGGTGGGTTCTGTTTCCTGCTTTCCTGTCCACAGACATCCTTTTGGGTTTTAATTAGAATTGTATTGAGCTTATTTGTTAATTCAACTTCTTTATGATACTGATTCCACCATGAACATGTTTTATCATTTAGCCAAAAGTCTCTTTGTTAGTCAGCTTTTTGTAGCTGTGACCAAAATACCCGACAAGAACAACTTAAAGGAGAAAAGATTTGTTTTGGCTCAAGGTTTCAGAGGTTCAGTCCATGGTTAGCTGACTCCATGGCTTTGGTCCTTCAGTGAGACAGCATCATGGTGGAAGTGTACAGTGAAGGAGAGCTGCCCATTTTGTGGCAGCCAAGAAGTAGACAGAAAGGGAGAAATAAAGGTCCAGAGACAAAATAGAGTCCCTAAGGGTATATCCCCAGTGCCACACTTTCCTAGTCTTCTCTACCTCCTTGTAGTCCATTCAGCTATCAATCAGTTAATCCACTGATGGGGTCAGAGCCCTCATAGTCATGTCTTGCTTCATTTAGGTTTTTTGAAATATCTTTCTATTTAACATTTTTCTATAAAAATCCTGTATTTTATTAGATTTTTTTCAAAGTTTATATATGAATATTTATATGTATGTGTGTGTATATATATAATTACTTGTTATTTTATATATTATATATGTATGATATATATAATATGTTGTGGCTATTTCCTTGGGACAATTGTCTCAGAGATATAGATCCTCCTTTCTGGCTTAAATGTATCCCTTCTCTAAGAAAGTCCTCCTTTTAACAGAGAGTTCCTGTGCTTGTAATGAGATACTAGGGTTAGTTAAGAATTGCAATTGAGTTTTGTATATTGATTGTTGTAGCATCTTTTGGGTTTTCTGTAAGAAGCATCCTATCATCTGGGAGCAGTGAGAGTTTTGTAGTTTTGTTTCCTCCTAATCCTTAGACAATTTTTGTTTGAAGACCTCTAGTAAGTGATTTTTTAAAGTATTTTTCTGGTTGTAGAAAGACACAATACCTTTACTTTGTTTATTTTATTTTTAGTGGTGCTGAGGATCGAATCCAGTGCCTTACACGTGAGGCAAGCACTCTACCGCTGAGCCACAACCCCAGCCCTTCTAGGAATTGATTTTTAAACTCAAGAAACCTGAACCTCAGATAATCCTCAATGCCATCATACTGTCATTTACTTTCCCATTCTTCTAGGAGACTATAGTTTATCTCCTTTCTCCTCAAATTTCCAAGATTTTTTCCTGTATCTGCACCTTCACCAGATAACATTCTAATCAAATTTACTGAAAGAAAAAAAATGAGGCAACCATAAATTCCACAGACTCATATACCTAAGTCTCCTACCTCCTGCATGTTCACCCACATATTTTGCTTTCCTGCATATTACCATAGAGGATACATTTCTTGGATACATCCATCTTGGTCATGATATACAATCCATTTTATATTTGTATTCAGTTGGCAAATGCTTTGTTTAGAATTTTTCTCTCTCTGCTCCTGGGAAAGATTGGCCTATCATTTTCCTTTCTCATACTTCCCTTGTCAAATGTTGACTGTTGAGAGTCACAGCCGAGTCAGAAAGACACCTGGCATATTGCCAGAGGGAATGGTTGAAAGGTGATGCCAGCGAACCATTGAGATGATGATTTGAGTTAAGCTGTATATAATTGCTGTGATGCTGGATTGATTGAGTTGTATATGGACCCTGCTCTGGGAATCTGCCTAGGGCGCCTGCTACTTTGGAGTTCCCTAGGAGTTCTAGCAGGGGTTTGGAGAGATTGGGCAGGGAGCCCGGTGGAAGGAGGTGTGTGCAGTGCCGATGAGAGTTGGGGAATAAAGAATTGCTGTTTGAACCTACAAGGCTTTGTGGCAGCTCGGTTATTTGTGCCCAGCCAGACTATGACAGTTGGCACTGATATTTATACTAGATTCACAAAATAAGATGAGGAACGTTCCCCTTTTTCTATTCCCTGGAAAATTTTGTTTAAGATAGTAATGAGTTTTTTCTTAAATACTTGGCACTTTCTGGTAAAACCATTTGATACTGACTTTATAAAATGTAACTGTTGATTTATTTTTTAATGGGTTATCACTCTTGAATTGTCAAAAATATACTCTACTGTAATGTATAACTAAAAAAGAACAAATAATATAAAAATTATTGAGATATTTTCCTAGAAATCTGAATATTTCAGGGTTTTCAGATATGTTGTCAGAAGATTATTCACAGTACTCCTATTATCTTTGTGTATCTTCAGCATTTTTAATTGTATCCACACTTTTATTCCTAATATTTGATATTAGTGCCTCCTTTTTTAGTTTCTTATTCAATTCTGGTAGAGGTTTCTCTTTTGTAAGTTTTCCCCCAAAATAGTTTTTTATATGCTTATTTCTATTCCACTAATTTCTACTATTGTTGTTTTCTTTTTTTATTTTTCCTTAAGCAAATGCCTCTTCCCCATTAAATTTTATCACCACCCTCCCATAGAAGGGTGCATGGAAGTCTATACATTTCACTTTTAAGTGTTGCTTTAGCTGCATCCAACATGATGTAATATTTTATATAATGTAGTTTTGTATTTTATAATTTACATTATGATATCTACTTTTCTCAATATTCATGAAGCCTCTTCCCATTTGTTCAGGTTTTAAAATTTTGTTTATTTTTTTATCTTTCTATGATCTTCATAAATTTTAAGCACCTTTAATTACATTTAATTCATTAGGATATTTGTCACTATCATGTAAGTTATTTTAATGCCATTTTCTAACTGGTTATTGGTAATGAAGATTAATACTGTTGATATGTTGGTTTATATCCAGCAATTTTGTTGCATTTGCTTATAACTTACCTTTGTGCCTTAATCTGTCTGCTCTGCTGGAACAACATACCATAAACTAGGTGACTTACAAACAACAAATATTTCTCTCAGTCCAAGAAGCTGGGAAATCCAAGATGAACACACTCAAGATGTGGTGACTGAAAAGGTCTGCTTCCTCTGAGGAGGTGACTTCTCTGTGCCACCTCTGCAAAGCCTTACCTTCGAATTCCATCATTTGGGGGGTTAGGATTTCAACAAATGAATTTTGAATTTTATTTTCATGTAAACATTCAGACCTTAGCAATTTGTTTACAGTTAAATTTTCTATATTGAAAATTATGTTGCCTGAAAAATAGGACAAATTCCTTTTCCAGTCTTCTATAAACCTTTTATTGTTATTAATTATCATTATTATTGTGACTTATCTTCTAGTGCAGTGGCAATAAAAGTGGTGAAAGTGGCACCTTTTTCTTTTATTCCTGAGTGTAATGAAAGTCCTCCAAAAGTTTTACTGGTGCTTAATATCCATTTCCACTTTCCTTCAAAAATGTGTGTGTGTGTGTGTGTGTGTGTGTGTGTATGTGTGTGTGTGTGTCCAATGTGTATGCTGGTGCTACAGATGCTGTAGAACCCAAAATGACTTTTCCCAGGTGTGTGTGTGTGTGTGTGTGTGTGTGTGTGTGTGTGTGTGTGTGTCCAATGTGTATGCTGGTGCTACAGATGCTGTAGAACCCAAAATGACTTTTCCCAGGCTGCCTTGCCCCTTGGTTGTGATTTTGATTTGGACAATTGTGTGTGCCTGGATGCATTTAGGAAAAGTATGCAGGTTCCTCTAAAACTTCAAGGGGAAAAAATAGAAAAAAAAAAACAACAACAAGAAAACAGAGAACCTCAATCCACATCCTGGTGCCAACACAGATAAAGGCTCTGCTCTGCAGGCTGAGGCTATATCGGTCTTGACTACATTAATTGAAACCATCTGTTCATGTCCCTGCTTAACCATACTGCATCTTCCTGAGCTGCTAGAATTCAGGTATTCATCTATAAGCAGTTACATTCAATTTCCTTTTAGATAAAAAAATAAAAATAAAAGGGAAAAGAGTAAATATTTCTTTCTTTATAGTTAGTATATTATTGTTCAAATAATGTGTTTTCATTGCTAAAAAATAAAATATAAACTAAAAAAAGGGGGGATATGAAAACCACTCACAACTCTTTTTCCCAGAGGAAACCCCTTATTGAGTTTTTCATTCTTTTTCTGTTTTTGTTTTTTCTTTACTGGGGATTGAACCCAGGTCTTTGTGCATGCTAAGCAAGTGCTTTAACACTGAGATACATCTTCAGGCCACTTTCATTGTTTTTCTGTGTATAGATACCATGAACATGTTTCTCAAGTCTTCATCTAATTTTTATCAGCCCTGTACAGGACAATGTCCAGGGTTTCTTTGGTGAGTCACATGTCTCAGAGCAGATACTTTCCAAGTCCAACATGACTGCCCATAAAGTGTTAAGAAGGGAAAAATCTTTGGGTATCTGATTCTTTAGGAGACACATCCAGCATTTGGACTGCTTGCTCAGTAACTAGTGCCTCAAATCATTGTCAAATTGAAATAGTCACCCAGAACACCGAAAAGAGATGGAGAAATATAGAGATAAATTCTGTATCAAGATTATTCCAGGGATGGACTTAGATAAGAACCAGAGAAAACAGTCTCTTCATGATAGTCACAAGAAGCCGTGAGTAGAGAGAAAAATCATCATAAATCACAAGTCTAATTAATTAATGTTTTTTCCCCTTTTCTGTCAATGGAATAAGTTAGCAAGCACAGAAAGAGAACTTCAAAACAATAGGACAGTTTCCTTCTTCCATAGAAATGAAAAGGAAAGCATTTTTTTTCTTTTTATTATTTGCATTTTGCCACCCCAGTTTCACAATGGCATCCTTAAGACTTTTTTTTTTCCCTTTTCTTCCCATCAACCTCCTTCAGAAACCTGATGAACTTTAGCTGCAGCCCTGGCCAGTTCTCCAAGGCAAACCATTCCATTGACTCCTGATGTTTCAGAGATGCCAACTTAATCAGGCTGAGTTGGTACCTAGAAAGGATTCTGTCCAAGAATCTGGGTTCCCTTGTGACTTAAAAAATTATGTTTTCTGAGAAGGAGTTTGTGTTTATAGACATTCTCTTAATCTGTTCATCATTTATAATAGTGTTGAAGATACAAAGCTTGCACTAAACTGGATCAAGAGTAAGTTTTATGGACACCTTTTGATAATTACTCTAAAATTCTGAGTTTCACCTGGTCTATTTAGTTTCTACCCATCTTCCATCCCTACAAGTGATTTGCACTCCCGGTCCTAGGAACTTTGAGTAAATGATGGGTGCTACATAGCAATCATTGTCTTATACCGTTCTCTTTTCTATGAAGTAGATTTGCCTCTTATACTATGTGCAATTCCAATGACTCTCAAAGCAGAAGATAAGTGGTTAGTTATTTGTCCAAAATGGAAGGGAAGGCCAAATTATTGTTTTTATTAGTGTTAAGCCGAATCTTCTCTTCTGGTCCATATTTGTTTCAGCATGAAAAGCAGTTTATCAGTGGTTTCTATTTTGGAGATCAGAAATTTTCCTGACTTTCTCTTGGGCATAACTCTTTGTGTTTTTTATGCCTAGAATCCTATTCTCCTAACCAGACTCCTGATCACCTCCTCCCACTAACTGTTTCAAGATGAAGCTTATAGAACATAGAGACCAGTTATCTCGCAAGTGTTTTTTTTTTTTTTTTGTATTATTCACAATCATGTTTCATTCCAAGGAAACTGCAAAAATCCTAGATGAAAAAGGAGGTTGTTGTACTGAAAATAACTGGTTAGGATCCAGATCAAATATGAGAAGACAGAAAATAATATCAGTGGTCTATGCCAAAATCCACACCAAGGATACACATTCATTTCAGTGGCCAGAGGAGTTGGCTTTCGTAGGATTTGTGGCTCAGGTTCAGTTAGCTGATGTATCACATTGGAGACTTGAAGTGATACATAGTTTTTTCACCCATGACACTCTTGGTAATTTGCTGTGAAGCACTAAGGTGGTAGTTCATGAACCCAGGCTCCTCCTGTCATGGTGTTCTGACCTCTTCTACATCCAGAGAATCTTCTCTATTTTTCTGATCATTGTGGGGAGAGGTGCATAGGAGGGCTTTATCAGCTAGGCCAGTGAGTGGTGTGCTCCTTCTGCTATCATTTCACTCACTACAAATTCTATAGATGTATTTTACCTATATGTCCAGGAGGAAAAGAAAATGGGTTTGCATGACACACACTGGTCTTTGCCAAGAGGATGCAGACACGTTTTTGATAAAACCACAAAAAGGAAGAAATATTATTGTTTTAAACTGGAATGTCCCCCAAGATTGATTTTGTGAGCTGTAGCCTCATCATAGGATCCATTTGGTGGATTAATAATTTGAGTGAAGTATTAGGTGGTATCTATAGTCAGGTCAGCATGTCTGGAGGAAGTAGGTCATTGGGGGCATGACACTGGTGATTGTATCTTGTCTCTAGCTTCTCTCTCCCTCTCTTGCTTTCTCCCTGTCTCTCTCTCCCCTTCCCCTCCCTCCATCTCTCTCTCCATTCCTACCTTTCTCCCTTCCTTCCTCCTTCCCTCTCCTTCCTGGCTGCCATGAGTTGAGCATCTTTCCTCTGCCATACTCTTCTGCCATAATGTTCTGCCTTATCTCAGGCCCAGAGCCATGGAGTCTGCTCATCATGAACCTCTGAAACCATGAGCCCCTAATAAATTTTCCTTCTCAAAGCTGTTCTGGTCAGGTATTTTAGTCACATTGGTGAGAGCTGACTGACACTAAGCTCACAATTTAAGTTTCTTCATCACTAGTTCTTATCCTTATTTCTTTTTTTTGTCTGAGTCAACACTTCAACCAATGCCTCTAGCTAGGAATTGAAAAAATTCTGTCTATCCGAGGAGCTATATGCCCTTTAGAGAGGAAGATTTTCCCTTTATAGAGTCCCAATACATATTCTGGTGGCTGAGGAACTTCAGGATCATGCCTTGCTACTGGAGATTGAAAATAAGCAGAAAACTTAATTCCTATTTCCAGGGCATTTGCTCAAGTTCTTTGCCGTAAGACTAATATTCATGAAGCAAGTTGAGAAAAAAATCCTTGAGTTGATGACCAGAGTTGATGATTGAGGGGCCTGGTGGTCTGGACAATGTGGCCTAACAGTGGGCCACAGTTTTCTTGTGCAAAAAATGTGGTGTCAGTTCTTTGAGCATCATATACTTTAATTTGTAATATGGCAGCCCCAGGCAAGTCCTTGGTTGTGTGTCATTAAAAAAAAAAAAAGCCATCCTGACCCCTTTTTCTCATCCTAAAATAAGATAAATTATTTTTAACAATCTTGATTGTCTGGACTATCATTATAATAGTAAGAAATTCAACCCTTTGCTTCCGAATAAAGAATAAAAATCAGATGAAAGCATTAGCAGGCAGGTGAAAACTGAGAGTTTGTTCAGGTCAGTGTTGGTACACACACTTTCACTTTTAATGCATATGACTTTATTTATCAGGGAGAAGAGTAGAGAATCCCATTTTATTGTGGTTTCCAAGTTTTCAAAAACACTTATTAGATTCTTAGATTTAGGTGAAGAAAGAATAAGAAAACTTGAAAATATAAAAAGGGAATAAAAGAAAAACCATCATTGCCACCTTCTTCCTAATTCCCAGTTGAGAAATCCTGTCCTAACATAGAAGGTAGGTGTCCCATAGGATGCCCTGGAAGAATAGGCAGTGGCTGCCCTTGCAGTGATCACTGTGAACACTGGACCTTTCCCAGGACTCAGGATTCCTCAGATTTGCCACCACAAGCAGGTGACTTAAGAGAATCTTTTGCCTTTGCAGAGACCTGGCTAGAGTTCTTATTGGAAACTCTCTGAGGAGCTGAGGCAGAAAATCTTTTTTTTTTTTTTAAATAGTTTATGAGCCCTCAAATGCCACCACTAGCATTAAAAGATTAAATAGGACATTTGTTTGGAATGCCTTGATAGGGTTATATACTACCCCCAGGGCTTCAGGTGGACATTGCATGCCATTGCCATCATCACTTGGACGTCACCAGCAGGAAATATCAGAAGCCTCCCAAGACAGTCTGTCCTCTGGAGCTTTCCAGAGAAGCCTTGGCAGACAGAAGCTGACTTTGTCTGGACCAGTACCTGGGCCTGATGCCCCACAAAGCCCAGGGCACCACAGTGGTAGAAAAGGCCTGGCCAGTGCATTAGCACAGGAGTATCATCACCTGTCAGGTGTCCTCTCTGAGATAAAGATGACTGCTGCCTCCTCATTGATCATTGATTAGCTGAGCACTCATCAGTGTTGAGTTGCAAATGCCTGGATTTTGCTTCCCCTGGCAGTTGCTCCAGGGATAAGAGAGAAAACAGCTTATAAATTCTTTAACAATTCTTGGAGCCAAGGGAAGCTTACAGACTGGATTTTCAAGCAATGTTATTTAAAAGGTTCCAGGGGACATGAAGGTAAATAGTTTGAAAAATTGCGGAAAGTTTTTTCTTTCCTCTTCTGAAAACATTACACAGATTAAATTAACCCCTAGTTAATTCTTGTTGGGATTATGAGACACAGTAGAGAGCGTTGTGTTGGGGCATTTGGCTCTGATTTGTACAGTCCCCACCATTCAGTTTCATTGAAAGTTCTCTTCTGTAAAAAAATTTGGAATTCAAACTTTAAAAAGTTCTTTTTCTTTTCAGATTAGTGTAAGTCAGTGCAGGTATCTGGGCATCAGCTATAAAATACCATTAGGGATATGTGGGGATTGTTTGAAGACAAATGAACAGTTAGTTATCTCTCTTGAAGATGTTCAAAGAGAACAATTTGAAGGGGGATGTTTTGGGGAAGATATAAGCTGATATTATATAGTTGGAAGGATGCTTGAGATAAAGTCCTTTTTGGTCCTAAAATTCTATTATTTTATTCAGCCTTCATCTGTTTGAATATTGGAAATTAATGCATTGCTTTTTTAATGAATGTGGAAATGCTAGGTAAAGCAATATTTTTTCTCATATTCTCCAGCAGAAAATATTAATAGCATTTTTCTATTAGTCTGATACTCATAGTTCTACTTATTAAATTGTTTATTTTTTTGCAGTGGTAGGGATTAAACCTAGGGTCTCATACGTTAGGTAAAGCACTCTACCACTGAGCCACAATCTCCAGTCAATAATCCTATGTGAGACAGTTCTGATTTCAAATTCCGTCACTCTCTGCTTGACATATGACCTATTACAATGTGAGGTTTAGAGAATATTGGAACTTTATCGATAGGGCAAGGAGGTATTAGTGAAAAAAGAATAACATGCCATTATACACAGAGGTCATGTAGGAAAGATAAGATGTCCTAACATCTTGAATAATTTTGTATTTCCTTGACCTTCAAATATTTCAGACCAAAGAACCCCTCTTCTTTCAATGACTTCCTTATAAAATAAAGTACTACACCAAACCATGTTCATGCTGGTCATGGGTTTAACCACCAGTTGCTATTACTTGAGAGTGTTTTCTCCAAGCTTCATATACACATATGACAAATTCTCAGGCCAATCTCCATGGCTGCTGTGGGACTAGTTACAGTGCACGGTGCAGGTAGGTGGTCCTGGAGTAAGTATCCAGTCAATGTCTTCTCCCTTGACTTTCTTTCCACTGTGCTCCTGCTATTCTGGGTGCCTTTTATGCAATAGACTTCACCCTATGTCTTAGGCAAATATTTGATTCTTGACTTCCCTCTCTTTATATTTTGCCAACTAAAAGTTGTGTTTTTCAATTTAACTTCTGAAATATCACTGAATGGCTGAAACCCTTAAAAGAGAAAAGATTGGTCTTTTTGTTTGCCACATAATGAACAATTGCCCTTCTCGGGTGATCAGATGGTAAAATGCTAAGTTTGTGGATGTAGGCTAAGACAGAGATCATTGAGAAGAATCCAATTTTGAAACAAGTGGTTAGCTTACATTTATTTATTAGAGTATAATTTTAATAAGGTTAGGAATCTTTGTGTATTTTTGCTCACTAATGTTTCCTAAGTGTTTTAAAACCATCAGTGCATAATTAGTAATTAATGCACATTGTGTAACTGCTGTATAACAGGACATGTGTTTGGAAAAAACATCTATTATGTTGGAGGTCATAGGTATTTGTGTGTGTGTGTGTGTGTGTGTGTGTGTGTGTGTGTTGTAGTTAAAAAAGAAGTGTCATATGTAGAAGGGCATGACCAATTCTGCATTGTGAGGTTCATAGCAGCTTTGGAGAGAACAGGATATTGGTGGTTGATGTTTAATGACAGGGGCCTTTGCAGGGAGTTCGGAAAATGCAGGCAGAGAAAACGTGGAGGGGGATAGACTGATGAAGAGTCACATGAGTTCATGTTGTATTTGGAAATGGGCTAGTTATAATTTGGTTTTCCCTCACATCATTTGCCCATACTGCCTGCCTTCATCATTCATTTTAAAGTCAAAAAGTATTTCTCGAGTGTCAACAAGGTACTAGCAATAATTCAGCCCCTGACAACACAGAAAGGAGTGGCAGAAGGAATTCCTGCCTTCTTGAAGCTTTCAGTGTAGCCAGGAGAAACAGACGATGAATGAGGAAAGGTGATAAGGAATGATAACTTCAGGAAAAAATAAAATGGGGCAAGGGGATATGGCATAATTGGGGGGATATTTTAATAAAGGTAATTGGAGAAAGGGCCTTATGTGGTGAAGAGATTTCAGGGAAAACCTGGGTAGAACGAAAGAATAAGCTTTAGGTGTAACTCTGTAGGTTTTTGTTTGTTTGTTTGTTTGTTTTTGTTGTTGTTTTAAACCCTAGTCGGATGAAGTCCTATTAAATTTGAAAAAGCAAGGAAAGGGAGCGGGGTCCTCAATTGACTCATGTCTTCAATCTGTAAGCCCCAATTACAAACTCAATCACACTCAGAACTCTGTTCATGTAATTGCCCCTCCCAGTGTCCAATGTCTCAGTGGTGCAACTGGGACTGACCTGAAGAGGATATGGACAAAACACTTTGGACAGTGGGAGGAATCTGCTTCTGTGGTTCCCAAGGTGGGGGAAAACTCTTAAGAGAGACTGCTGCTGAAGCTGCTGGAAAATATCTCACAATTGCTGAATGACACATCCAAACAAGGAGAGGATTTCAAAAGCTCTTTGAGGACAGAATTACAAGAACTTTCTATGAACAGACTTTGGGTGGAGTGATGGCAAATGTCAGTTTGCCTCAGCCTGATCTGTGGTAAAGATTTAAAAAAAAAAAGCGCCCTTTGAAGGTTGTATTGCAGGTATTTATAGATTTGCAAGAATGTTTCTTCTTGTTGCTGATGAAGTATGCTGTAATGGGAACCCTATTAAATAGTCAGTGCTTCAGCTAGCATAGAAGCCTGTTGCATATTAAACGCTTTATAGCTAAACTTTATGATATTCAAACTTCACAGAGACATTTATAAACCTTGATTGCATTCTGATATGAAGTTTGCCCAGAAAGGCATTTCTGATTTTATGGGAATGGAACTTTTCATTGTATGGAACATTCAAAAAGTTGTTGAATGCCAGAGTTCAAAGTGATTTCTCAAATGTTGATTTCTCTAGGGATTTGGGGACCTTTAAAAACTTGCTGATGACTTGTATGTCTTGCATCTAACTTCTTTTATATTTCTTCATTTTTGGAAAACATGTAGAGTTGCCTTAGTAAGAGGAATGTGTGGAGTTCGTGGTTTGTGCTGTATTAATGCCACAATAAGAAGAGAGACCCTATTTATTGCTTGAGGAGACATATAAGAAAATAAAGGGAGGAAAATATCACTCAATAGATAAACAGGCACAGCTTGACATTTTTCTAACCCTTTCAAGGACACACATTCCTGACGGTATTGGAGTCAGTCTTTAGAATACATTAGAAAGTTTAACTATTAACTTGCCTTAGTAAGGGAATTTTCTGCAAAGCTAACCCTGGAACCTTCAGCCTTTCCAAGTCCTGTTCACTCGTAATTCATTCATTCCACATTTACTGAATTCTTGCTTTGTATCAGACATTATTCTAGGTACAGCTGATAATTAAAGGAAAGATACAATTCTTAAGAGTTTATGGTTTAGCCCTGATGGTTAAATAAAAACAAACAAACAAATAAACAACAAAAAAGTGTAATTCAGTTATCTAATTATAGATGAGAGAGATCCAACATAGGATAAAAATCTACTAAGTGCTTCCATGGTTACATCACCATGTGCAACCCTTCTGCTATTTTCATCACTGTATGAGAAATAAGTGGAAATCATTTGTTGAGAGAACAGCATGTGCCAGCCTTTTTGATGGATACTGGTTTTATTAGTCTCATGAAAGTGCCAGGATTCTCTCCCAGTTGAGTCTTTTACTACTCATACTGTGCACTGATCACCTTCTTCCTGTTAGAGGGCAAGACACAAATCCCAGAATGATTCCGTTCCTGCTGGTTAAATGTCCATGCTGATGGCAACCAGTAAAGGTGTCTGTCCTACAAAAACACCCTTTCAGAGTTCTGCCTCTGTAGATCCTGGTTCCCTCCTCAAAGTTAAAAATGGGTGGGAATGTCTTGCTGTTTATTATTATCAAATAATACTTAAAGACAAAGTATTCTTTAAGCATATTTTAAGTACATTGGACTCCAGATATTATCAGCACACTGATCCTGGTGTCACAGCCATCCTCTCTTCCACACTTGATACTCCAACATTTGAGCCAAAGTTCAACTGCAGAGCTTTGGGCAGGGCTTATGGGGGAGCACGATGGTCCCAGGAGAGGGAGCATGACTCCCCTGCTCCATGAGAGCCATCTTCATCAGTTAGCTGATTACTACTTGAAAATCTTGAAGAACTGGACTTGGATGGATTAAAGATGTGGGGAGAACCATTTCAGATGCATTTGACAGTTGGAATCTCTCCTGTGGATTCTCTTTGTGAGGGGTGGCCTTTGATATTCATGTTGAAGAACCAGGACCCTGCCCCAGTACATACAGTCTCTTTCACTGACTATTCATTGGACCTAGGAAACACTTAAGCTTATGTGACAGTTTCTACATCTTTAACATGGCATTAAAATATTGATACACCTCCACTTTTGATGGCATTTTATCCTGATTCCCATCATAAGTAGAAAACATTGTAAGGCAAAAAAGCATTTAATACACCTAACCTACTGAATACCATAGCTTAGCCTAACCTATATTAGATGTGCTCAGAACAATTACTTTAACCTACTGTTAAACAAAATCATGTAACAAAAAGCCAATTCTATAATAAAGCATTGAATATCTCATGTAATTTGCTGCATACTATATCAAAAGTGAAAAGAATGGTTGTTTTATATCACTAGATCAGGAAAAGATCAAAATTAAAAATTCAAAATATGATTTGTAATCGATATATATAATTTTCACATCATCCTAAAGTCACACAATCATTAAGTCAAACCATTGTAAGTGGAGGACTGTCTGTACTTCCCTTTTGGTTTTTTGTTCATTTTTGAGGTTAATAGATGACTTCATAGGCTCTTTTAATGAGGGCTGTGTAGCTTTGTTTCAACACTGGCAGGTTGCTGCACCAGAATCACAGGAATGTGGGGTATTATGGAAATGGTTTCAGAAGAAACCCAATCTCTCTAGGTCTCAAGAATTCAGAAATAAGACTCTGCAGAGTAAGCATGCTTCCTTTGCAACTGACAGCCTCACCTTAAATGATCCAATGACTTTGGATTCACCGAAAAGATCAAAATTAAAAATTCAAAATATGATTTGTAATCGATATATATATAATTTTCACATCATCCTAAAGTCACACAATCATTAAGTCAAACCATTGTAAGTGGAGGACTGTCTGTACTTCCCTTATGGTTTTTTGTTCATTTTTGAGGTTAATAGATGCCTTCATAGGCTCTTTTAATGAGGGCTGTGTAGCTTTGTTTCAACACTGGCAGGTTGCTGCACCAGAATCACAGGAATGTGGGGTATTATGAAAATGGTTTCAGAAGAAACCCAATCTCTCTAGGTCTCAAGAATTCAGAAATAAGACTCTGCAGAGTAAGCATGCATCCTTTGCAACTGACAGCCTCACCTTAAATGATCCAATGACTTTGGATTCACTTCTCCAAATAAAAGATGTAATTTGGATTTTGCCAATTTGATATGGAATATGCTGGTATGGCAGCCTCTGAGCAACCTTTGAGCTAGAGCCTTGCTTATTCATCATATAGGTAGGCAAATATAGGGCTACACAGAGTTACATCCTGATTCCTAATTTGATCAGCAATAGGTTTCACCCAAAGTCTAAGTCTGAGAAAATTTTCTTGGAAAGAACTATGATTGTAGTAAGTATTGAGAGGTTTAGAGATGTAATTAGAGGATAAGGCAGGGATAGGATAGAGGTTAGCTTTGGGCAGACAGGCTCTATAAAACCGAGGCTTAGCTAACAGCTTCAACTGTGGGACATTAAGGACTATTGGCCACTCTAGAGCAATGTGACAAGCTGCTAGACCCTCAAGAAGACCCCAGTGTGGCCACACCAATACTGGATACTCACAGATACTGAAGGAAGAGAGGACTGCATGGATCATGCCGTCACATCTCCATGCATATAATTCCTTGGTGATGCATTCAATATATAATCATTCAACACTATAAATATTTATGTATGTTTGTATGTGTTTATTTTTGTGTACTTATTCAATGCACGTTTTTTGAGTACATACTGTATGCCAGGCAAGCAGTTCTGGGGAATACAACAGAGAACAAAGCCAATGATTTTGGATTGTGAGAAGTACTATTTAAAAGCCACTGTGGTCTGAGAGTGACTAGAAGTGGTAACTTTCTATTAATTGATTGCTATTCTTCTTTTGGTCTTTCAATATTTATAGAAGATTTCTTTCTTTCTGGGTGCTCACCTAATTTATATTATTCAGTGAAAATCTACTAAGTGCTTCCATGGTTACATCACCATGTGCAACCCTTCTGCTATTTTCATCACTGTATGAGAAATAAGTGGAAATCATTTGTTGAGAGAACAGCATGTGCCAGCCTTTTTGATGGATACTGGTTTTATTAGTCTCATGAAAGTGCCAGGATTCTCTCCCAGTTGAGTCTTTTACTACTCATACTGTGCACTGATCACCTTCTTCCTGTTAGAGGGCAAGACACAAATCCCAGAATGATTCCGTTCCTGCTGGTTAAATGTCCATGCTGATGGCAACCAGTAAAGGTGTCTGTCCTACAAAAACACCCTTTCAGAGTTCTGCCTCTGTAGATCCTGGTTCCCTCCTCAAAGTTAAAAATGGGTGGGAATGTCTTGCTGTTTATTATTATCAAATAATACTTAAAGACAAAGTATTCTTTAAGCATATTTTAAGTACATTGGACTCCAGATATTATCAGCACACTGATCCTGGTGTCACAGCCATCCTCTCTTCCACACTTGATACTCCAACATTTGAGCCAAAGTTCAACTGCAGAGCTTTGGGCAGGGCTTATGGGGGAGCACGATGGTCCCAGGAGAGGGAGCATGACTCCCCTGCTCCATGAGAGCCATCTTCATCAGTTAGCTGATTACTACTTGAAAATCTTGAAGAACTGGACTTGGATGGATTAAAGATGTGGGGAGAACCATTTCAGATGCATTTGACAGTTGGAATCTCTCCTGTGGATTCTCTTTGTGAGGGGTGGCCTTTGATATTCATGTTGAAGAACCAGGACCCTGCCCCAGTACATACAGTCTCTTTCACTGACTATTCATTGGACCTGGGAAACACTTAAGCTTATGTGACAGTTTCTACATCTTTAACATGGCATTAAAATATTGATACACCTCCACTTTTGATGGCATTTTATCCTGATTCCCATCATAAGTAGAAAACATTGTAAGGCAAAAAAGCATTTAATACACCTAACCTAATGAATACCATAGCTTAGCCTAACCTATATTAGATGTGCTCAGAACAATTACTTTAACCTACTGTTAAACAAAATCATGTAACAAAAAGCCAATTCTATAATAAAGCATTGAATATCTCATGTAATTTGCTGCATACTATATCAAAAGTGAAAAGAATGGTTGTTTTATATCACTAGATCAGGAAAAGATCAAAATTAAAAATTCAAAATATGATTTGTAATCGATATATATATAATTTTCACATCATCCTAAAGTCACACAATCATTAAGTCAAACCATTGTAAGTGGAGGACTGTCTGTACTTCCCTTATGGTTTTTTGTTCATTTTTGAGGTTAATAGATGCCTTCATAGGCTCTTTTAATGAGGGCTGTGTAGCTTTGTTTCAACACTGGCAGGTTGCTGCACCAGAATCACAGGAATGTGGGGTATTATGAAAATGGTTTCAGAAGAAACCCAATCTCTCTAGGTCTCAAGAATTCAGAAATAAGACTCTGCAGAGTAAGCATGCATCCTTTGCAACTGACAGCCTCACCTTAAATGATCCAATGACTTTGGATTCACTTCTCCAAATAAAAGATGTAATTTGGATTTTGCCAATTTGATATGGAATATGCTGGTATGGCAGCCTCTGAGCAACCTTTGAGCTAGAGCCTTGCTTATTCATCATATAGGTAGGCAAATATAGGGCTACACAGAGTTACATCCTGATTCCTAATTTGATCAGCAATAGGTTTCACCCAAAGTCTAAGTCTGAGAAAATTTTCTTGGAAAGAACTATGATTGTAGTAAGTATTGAGAGGTTTAGAGATGTAATTAGAGGATAAGGCAGGGACAGGATAGAGGTTAGCTTTGGGCAGACAGGCTCTATAAAACCGAGGCTTAGCTAACAGCTTCAACTGTGGGACATTAAGACTATTGGCCACTCTAGAGCAATGTGACAAGCTGCTAGACCCTCAAGAAGACCCCAGTGTGGCCACACCAATACTGGATACTCACAGATACTGAAGGAAGAGAGGACTGCATGGATCATGCCGTCACATCTCCATGCATATAATTCCTTGGTGATGCCATTTTTGGCTTTGAAGACGCATTGTATGGTTTGGATGTGTCCCCCCAAAGCTCACATGTGAAGCAATGCAAGATAGTTAGAGAAGAAATGATTGGGTTATGGGAGTATTAACCAAATCAGTGAATTAATCACTTGATGGGATTGAGTAGTGACTGAAGAAAGGTGGGTGTGGCTAGAGGAGGTGAGGCAATGGGGGCGTGGTTTGGGGAGTATATATTTGTATCTGGCAAGTGGAGATCTTTCTCTCTGCTTTCTGGTCATCATGTGAGCTGCTTCCCTGCACCACACTCTTTTACCATGAGGTTCTGCCTTACTTGAGCCCTGAGAAATGGAGCCTGCTGTCTGTGGACTGAGACCTCTGAAACTATGAGCTCTCCAGTAACTTTTTTCCTCTTCTACAGTTGTGCTGGTCAGATCTTTTTGTCACAACATCAAAAAAGCTGGCTAGAACACTCATCATCACTCATGGACAATGAATGAATATGATTATATATACTGTTGGGAGGAGAGGGACAGTGTCTGGGTGGTCCCAAGTATTTGTCATGGTTAAATTGTTTATTCAGTGTGAGTTACTATAGCAGGCTTATAGACATAAATAACCAGGAGGAGGATTCAGGACCTCTTGCTAGCTGTTTTGCTGTTCCCCCAAGTTGTCATGCTGAATGTAGTGAAATGGTTCCACTTGGGTTTTTTGTAGCTGCATTTGTGTAAAACTGCAAGGGTTGCAGGTTAACTACAGAATCTCCCAATTTCTGTATCTTAAATCTTCAGGAAAAGGAAAGAAATTCACAAATTGCAAAACTGAGGAACACCTATATCCTTTGTTGTTGGCTGGTGTAAGGTGAGATAAGATCTGGTTCCTGCCTGCTGATGGTTAGGCAGTCAAGATTAAGGATGACGTTAATTCTCTTGTAGATGCTGTATTTGGGTTATTTTCTTATGGCTGTGGCTGTGTTCTTTGAAAAGAAAACCCATGAGGACTGATCAGTGATCCAGTCACATGTATTGCCAGCTTTGCTCATTTGTGGGTCCCCAACCCTCATCATTTTTTCAAGTGACTGAACTCCGGGATTAATGAACTCTCTCTTTTCACAAACCAGTTTAACTTGACAAAAGTCGTCAACAGAATTTGAAAAATCAGAGGTTTAGTCTAAAATCTGTTGGCAATTGACTCCATCAATGAAAATCCTATCATTTGTATCTTTTGGGGGACACAATTCAAGAGGCAATGCAGCCTCCCTGTTGCCTCTGATGTAAAACACAAAGGGGAGATCCGCTATTCCTGGCCTCAAGGTCCACAGATATTCCAATTTTTTTCTGCTTCTCCTTGTCTTGAAATGATACAAGGACTGTTCTTGACTACAATTCACCCTGTTGTCATCCTGTCATGTGGTATAGCTCTTTTGGTGATGTAAAAAAATAAGAGCCTTAAGTATATTTTTGGAATAAATTTGTCTTGGTTTTGCATTTCATTGAAAAAGTTAACACTTGTCTGTGCTAACATGTTAGTATAGGGTGGTGGTAAAGAACTTGGCATATGGAATTGGCATTAGACAGACCTGCATTTGAATTCAGTTCTCCACATTTTAACTGTGTGAACTTAGATAAGTATCTTCAATACACTAAACTTTGTTGGTAACTTTTGTAAAATAGGCATACTAACAGTAACTCCTTTATTGGATTGTTGTATAATATATAAACATTCAACTAATGGTAGTTAGTTATAACATGAGATTATATTTTAAGGGGAGATTCCACGTGCTCATGCATGCTGTGAGAATTAAGTAAGTTGGGTCATATTTAACTTGGGTCCCATGAAGCAGCAGATGATTTGGAATTGAGAATAAGAATAAAGAAGCGATTGAATTTTTTCATTTGGGAAAAATGCATATTTTGCAGTTAAAAAAAATATTTCATGAACTAGATTGAAACTTCTCACAGTCAACATGAGCCAACTCAGCTGAACGTCTGCTACTTGGGGCTGGACAGTGAGGGATGCCATACAAAGCTCTTCTGTGTCCTGGTTGAGTAAAGGCCATATGATATTCCCAGACATACCTTCCTAGCCACATGACACATTGCCATGCCAAGCACAGAGAGTCTGTATATTTCTTTTTCCTGTTATTACACATTCCGTGCTGATTCAAATGTAGAATGAACATTGGATAACTTATGTGTTGAAAATGAATCTGGTGAGGCAAAATTTTTAGGGACTCTCTTTTAATAAGAACAAATGAGAGAAGAAAAAGAGAGAGAAAACCAGAACTATACATTTTGTTTCTCCACTCTGCAGTCTAAGATATAGATTCTGAGCATCCAGTGTCACTGACAATGCACTTTATGAAGAAGACATGGCTGTCTCACAACAGGTAACTGTGTACATAGGTAAATACAAGTGAATTATGGGATATATATTTATATAAGACTCATCCAGACAAGTTTGGAACATGCAGAAAGAGCTGGAGAACACTATTTGTGTTGTGTTGAGATTAGGAGTGTGAAAAAATCTGGTCTTTTACAGAAATAGATTGAGATTTTATAATAAAGGCTTTGAAGATGAAGTAGAATGTTATTTGGAGACTCTGCATTGGAATCATGGTTTGGTGGAGAAAGGGGGACGCTGAAGTCCTTTAGAGGTGCTGGCAGAATAAGGCAGCACCCTGAAGCTGACGGAGATGTGGATGATTCCTTAGGCCACCCTGAGAGTGAGGGATGAAGGTGGCATAAAGAGGTGGGGTGGGGTGGAGGGTGGGAGCTTCACAGGAATCAAGAGTCATGGGGTGAAGTCAGAAAACGACGATTTGAGTGTGAAGTGTTGAGAATATGGAATCCAAGGGAGAAAAGGTGGAGTGTGAAAGGAGGATTCCATGAAGTTGAGGGAGGACTCTTACAGTATTTTCCTGATATAAAATCTTTAAAAATTGTATCTACTGAAGGAGCACACCTGACATTTTGATATACATAGGTCCCTTACTTTCCATTGTTAAAAGTTTTTTGAGGTAAGACCACTGAGAATCTACTCCATTATAGGATTTCTAGTACTCAATACCTATTGCCCTCATGCTGTACATTAGCTCTCTAGACTAATTTATCTTACATATCTGCGAGTTTATACCCAATGACCTACTTTTCTCCTTTCCTTACCTGCCCCTGGTAACCACTCTTATGGTGTTCCAGTTCTACTGTTTAATAAGTTATTTAACTTTTTAAACTTATTTTTTCATTGTTTAAGGTCCATATATAAGTGATATCATGCACTTTCTTTCTTTCTGTGCCTGTTTTATTTCACTTAGTGTCATGCCCTCCAGGTTCATCTGTATTGTCACAAATGGTAGGATTTCCTTCTTCCTAAAAGTTAAATATATTGAAGTGTATAAATATTCCAAAATTTCTTTATCTATCCTCCTGTGGACACTTTTGTTGTTTCCATGTCTTAGCTATTGTGAAATAGTGCTTCAGTGACCATGGGAGTGAAGATGTCTCTATAGGATGCTGATTTCATTGACTTTGGGTATGTAACTTTTTAAAATTTTTTAATGTCATAAAACTCAATTGGTTGAGGTATTGGCAAGAAACAGCACCCTAAAATGAGTGACTTAAGAAAAGTTTAAAAGTTTCATAAAGAAGTGTTATTCGTAGATGTGGGCAGAGTACAGGGAAGTCACAGGTAGCCCTGGAGAGTGGAGAGTGTTTTGATCCCAGCCTAAAGGGACAAAGGGAGAAGGAGTTCCCGGAACCCAGTGGGGACTATCAGGCCTGGCCCAGAAGGCTGCTGGACAGAGCTACTGTAGGCCAGTGGGCCAGTCTCCAGAACAGAAGTGGGTGGAAAGGCATGGAGATTCCATGTTTCCTCTTATGATCAGAGGGACTCTCTCTGCATGTGTTTCTACATTGATTTCTTCTGCAAGGATTTCTTCCCTGATTCCAAGAAGAGGGAGAAAAAAACACTTTTATGCAGCCATTGAAAGTGAAATTGAACAATCACAGGAAAATGATGGTGTATTTGGTGGAGGTGAGGAAGGAGCCTGAGACGTGGGGATTCATTGAGCTCCCTGCCACAGTACTGTCTGCATGTTTGCTTTATTTACAACCTATCCCTTTGCTTGCTTTGGGAGTGTCCACTGAAACCACACAGGCTAAATACACCCAAAATATATTTTGCTTTAAATATCCACTATAAGAAAATGCAAGGACATAACCACAGCTCAAAAGGAGCAGAAATTCTCAGACTGACTGCCTCTTCTTCAAGGGAAGTTTGTACTAGTAATTTTTACTAAATATCCCAATTTTTGATGAATTATAAAAGAAAGAGGGATGAAAATTGCTTCTCTGTCTCAGAAAACAAAAACAAAATCAGAATGAACAAACCCTTCCATTTCAGTTTTGTGTGTGTGGTGGGGAAGAGGCAGTGGTTTTAAAAGTCCAAACTGATGTGGGTTTAATTATTGGCTTGGATTCCAGTTTTGTAGGCAAGTTACTTTATCTCTGTAAGAATCAGAGTTTTTACCAATAAAATGGGGTTGTTCTGAGAATTAAAGATGACATTTAAAGTAGTTAGCATGTTATCTGTTACATTCCAAGTACTTAATAAATATTGCCCATTATTATTAATGATTGGAAATCATCTCCTGTATCATGTCTGCTTAGTATGTGTCTTTCATTTAGATTCAAAAGTTGTAAAGCTTCTCCATCCCCAATTTTAGTATGTGTTCTGACATTCTTTCCACAGTTCTTTATGGCCTCCACCACCCTCCCTCCCAACTGCCCT
>KZ294779.1:50317-66024 GCA_002406435.1 Spermophilus dauricus | reverse complement strand
TTTTTTTTTAATTGTTGTTGTTTTTAAAGTTTCCAAGTCTCTTACAGCATCTCTTTAGAGAGCTTGATTCAACCCTCATTTCAACTAAAAAAAAAAGTCCTTGTCTGTCCCCTTGCTCTTTAATGAATGAGAAGACAACAAAAACATAAAAGTAAAACATACAGATATCCAAGTCAATGAGAGGAGAGCTCTGTGTTTGGACTTGGTTTCTGAGGACTTACTAGCCATGCAGGTCTAGCCCTTGGAGTAGCACTGGACTTGACATTGGCAAGCATACACAGAGCTGCCTAGCCTTGCCTGCCTCCTGCTGAGAAGCATGCTAGGCAAGAGAGAAGTGGTCCTCTTCTCTCCCACTGAACACCTGTGAAAAGGCTTTCCCCTGTCCGGGGAAAACCAATCTTCTTGTCTTCCATAACTTCCAAATAGTGGGCCACTTAATATTTTTCTGCCATTACTTAGATACTTTTCTCTTCCCATCAGTCTTTTTCTCCATAGAATAAGGCCCAGGTAGTTAAGAAGTCTGTCTCTTTCTATTTCTTCCCTTCTCTAAAAAGAGAATTGCATGGCTCTGGTATCAGCTAATTTTCTAATGCTCCTGATCTTTGTACTCAATCTCCAGTGTTTTTTTTTTTAATTTGAATGATTCATACATATTGATTGCAGTAGTTGGAGTTGGGGGAGAAAGGGGAAGAAAGCATTTGTTGGGGACTTTTTGAAAGAAAGGTGGTAGAATTCTGGGTTATATATTTCCATGCAGAAATATGAACATAGAAATAAAATCCTACCCTTAACCATGGCAGCATGCTTGTGTGCTCATGACCTTATTTATGAACCCTTCTCTCTCCCCTCTCATCACCAACAAAATGGAAAACTCCATCTGTCCACTCTTTTCTCACCTCTGATCTCTCTGCACTGTCTCCATGTTAAACGCTTGTTCCATTCGTGCTGTTCTAGCTAAATACCTAAGCCTGGGTACTTTAAAAACAACAGACGTGTGCTTCTCACAATTCTGGAGGCTGAAAAGGCTACCATCAGGTCTAGCGTCTGGTGAGGGCCCAGGCTAAGATTGTTTTCATATTGTTTTCAGTTACTCTATTACTTGGCAAGAAACTAAACATTTTAAATGTTACTAAATGATTTCTGATTTTTTTGTAGCTTTTAATTGAATAGGTAAATCATAGCTTTTGTAACCATTTAAGCTGTGAATTTATTATCATTTTTCACTATTGAAGCAGTATTTGAAATGTACCAATAAGACACACAGGGAAGGCCTGATGGATTTTATTTCATACACATTAAAACTTCATGTGGCCAATGACATGAATAAAATTAACACAAAATGCTAAAAGAGGAGATTTTAGCATTTTGAGCAACAACTGGAAAAAGTCAAGTGACACTATTAAAATTAATCTTGTAAGGCAAGGAGTAAAGGAATTAACATTTAAAATTCTTTTTGAAAAAGGCATACTCTGTAAGATTTCATGTCTGATTTTAAAAATAACTTCTTTTACTTCAACTTATTTGTTTAACCACATGTATTCTTCAGTTTTATTCCTATTTTTGAATTTCAGCTCATCACAGAGTGATCTTTGGAGCACATTATTTTTCAGACTAAGTATTTTTTAATGACTCTCCTCTTAGCCTTTAGGAAAAAATAATGTCTTCTTTCTATTTACTTTGCTAACCTTTTCCTCATTTCCTACATTTATACCTCTTTAACCAACCTTTAAATGTTGAGACCAGGGCAACTCACAACTGAGGTTTTGTTCTCTTTCTATTCTACATTTTCTTACCAGGTGATTTGAACCACAACCCAGTATTAAGTACCTATATTACTTTATGTGTTATATATTTTACTTTAAACCAGGTCCTCTGAGTGGCATATCTGTTTCCTTCTCTTCAAGTCTCGAAGGTATCTGGGGTGATTTTATCTAAAACCAAGTATATGATCTTTGTTTCAAGCCTAATTCTTTTCTAGACTTCTCAGTGAATGGTACCATCTTCCATCCAGTCACACAAACCAGTGATGATCTTTTGAACCTCTCTTTTCTTGGATGACGTCTAATCCATCACAGAGTCCTATTGATTTTCACTTCCTAAACACTTCTGGAGTCAATCTATTCTGCATCTCTACTGTCACTCCAGGCCAACACATCATTCCACCTACCAGAACATTGAAGTTCCTTAAAAGGTACTCTGAGTACCCCATAGTCTGCCACTGTTCAGATTTAATCAGGGTGACTTTTTTAAACGTAAGTTAGATGATGTAAAAAAAAAAAAAATTCCCCAGAAACAGCTATACAACTGATTTTATGTATTGACTTTTATTCTATAACTTGTTTAAATTCAAGGTTGAATGCCTTTTGTAGATTTGGGGGGATATTTTTATGTGGGAAATCATGTATATGAACAAGGACATTTTTTTCCATGCAATTTATATACTTTTTTATTTTTAATTTGTTTTATTATTTTGACTATTGCATATAGTGATGTTAAATACATGAAATAAGAAACCATATTCTTCTCTTTTTCCTGATCTTAGAAGAAAGAATTTACTGTTTCACCATTATGTATGATATTAGCTACAGATTTTTATACGTGTCCCTCATTGGATTAAGAAACCATCCCAATTCTAGTTTGTTGAAAGATTATTTTTTAAAATCATATATGGGTGTTGAATTTTGTTCTTTTTGCATTTAAGAAGGTCAACATATTATTTTTTTTTCAGGCCACTGGTATGAAGAATTAAAATGATCAATTTTTGAAAGTAGAAGTGACCTTGCATTCCTGAAATAAATTCTACTTGTTCATGATTTTTATCTGTTTTATATATTGATTGCTAATATGTTGTTAAGGACTTCTATCTATATTTTTTTAGTAGTGTTGGCCTATATTTTCTTATAACGTCTTCAATTTTGGTTTCAAGTATCCCCAAAGAAGAGTTGAGAAGTGTTCCTTTATTGTCTATTTTCTGGAAAACTATGTGTAGAATTAGTTTTTTGCCCCCTTAAATATTTTGAAAAACTCACTAGTAAGTTATCAGGTACTGGAGTCTGTTTTGGGGTGGTTTATGTTTGTTTAAATTTATCATAATTGATATATAATATTCAATATATATTTAATGTGAAAAGTTTTATCTTAATGTCTTTAGGATCCACAGTAATTCCTCCTCTTTTGATAATTGCTATTAGTCACTTGTTCCTTCTCACTTGATCAATCTGATTAGAGAGTACACCAGATTTATTTATCTTTCCAATATACCCAGTTTTGATTTCATTAATTTTTATCTATTGTTCTGTTTTCTGATTTATTAATTGTTTGTTCTTTTTCTTACTATCTCTTACTTCTGCTTACTTTGAGCTTAATTCATTTTTCTTTTTTCTAGTTATTCATCTGGAATATTATGTCATTGATTTGGTAATTTTATTTTTTCCTAATATAGATATTTAATATTAGGTCATTCCTTTGTATACTGCTTCAGTTGCCTTTTTTTAACTTTTCATCTGTCTTTTATATTTTCATTAGAAAATATATACTAATTTTCCATGTGATTTCTTCTTCAACCCAGGGATTATTTAGAAGCATGTTGCTCAATTTCCAAATGTTAGGGATTTTCCAGTTCTTTTTCTTTTTAAGTTTTTTTCTTTTTGTTTATTTGCTTCATTCCATTGCATTTTGAAAAATATTTTGCATGGTTTGAATCCTTTAAAATTAGTTGATAATCATTTAAATCTGATCATATAGCTTATCATGTTTAAATTCAATTTTTAAAATTAGACCTTATGGTGGTCTATTTTAATGAATGACCCAAGTACTACTGAAAAGAAAGCATTCTGCATTATTGGATGTTTTGTAACAGTCAGTTAGGTCTAATTGGTTGGCAGTAAACAGAAACAAAGAAACAGTAAAGAAGAGAATAGAAATTAATAAAACAGTAGACCAAATAATAGATAAAATTAAACAAAAAACTAGTATCTTGGGAAGATAAGTAAAATTGATATATCCTCTAGTCAGACTCCTAGAGAAGAATGAGTTATTAAAAGAGGAGGGATATCAGTTATTAAAAGCAGAAGAATCACTATGGATCCTACAGATATTTAAGAAGTTTAGAGAATATTAGGAAGTACTTTATGCCAATACATTTGTACAAGTCTTCTGTTTTCTTACTGATTTTCCTTTCTAATTATTAGCTCAAATGCTGAGAATGCTAAAATCTGAGCCCAAGATCCTCAAGGATTTATTTCTCTTAGGGCTTTAGTGGATTATGGTTTTCACTTTTTATGAAAAAGGAGCTCTAAAGTGGCTTTTTGCTCCCAAGGCTGTCTCTTAAGTTTCCTGCCCTCTCCCAGTATTTCTTATGAGCAACTAATAGAAAAGGTGGTGAGGGCAGACATTCCTTGTGTTTGGGTCTCTCATGAATTCTAAACTATCATGGTAGCTTACATTTGTCCTTAAGTTTTTATTAAAATTCAATTCCTCTCTTCTTACTTGCAGGGCCTCCATTTCTTTTTCTTTTACTGTGCCATAAGAGAGAGTTCTATTTTCATTTCCTCTCACAAGGAACATTCGCCATTTGGATTTTGGATAACCTAGTTGTCTTGCACCTAGTTGTCTTGCTCTGTGATGAGCGGAAAAACAGTTGAGAATTTTCTAGATTATCGGGCTTTTCCTACATCTTAAGTGGAAGCGTTACTCAACTTTAAATGTTTCTCAAACAGAATTTTATTCTGGACTTCCAACCCACTTACAAAGGCAACGGATTGGATCATTTCTAAATTTTGCCCTGTGAATTGTCTTACTTCTTAGCTTCCCCTTCTCTGGCTTATGATTTAGCATCAAGGACTTCTAAACATTTACCTTTGTGTTTCTGTATTTCAAAATTGTGTTTTATTACTTTTTTATCCAGTTCTTTTTGCCTTAGTAGATGCATGGCCTCTTAAAAAACAAAACCAAAAAACAAAACCCAGAAAAAGGCAAAAGGCCATTATTTAAATTCATTTCTGAAAAGCGTATCCCCATCATTTCAAACTTTCAGGATTAATTTCTAAGCCTGGGGCTCTGTATCTTCCTCTTTTATTGTTAGTGAATTTTTAACTAATTAGTACTTCCTAATATTCTCTAAACCTCTCTGTAGAACCAATAGTGATTCCTCCTCTTTTAACAACTGATATTTCTCCTCCTTTAATAACTCATTCTTCTCAAGGAGTCTGACTAGAGGATATATCAGTCTTACTTATCTTCCCAATATGCTAGTTTTTATTTATGATTTAGTGCTATTCCTTGATTTTGTGTTCTGCTTATATTTCTTCAATATAAATAAATTTTTTATTTCCCTCAACACTCTTCTCAACAGGTTATTCATACAAAAAATAGCAATACATAGTTTTTATATTTTCTCAATGGTAGGATACCATCTTTTAGGAGTGAGATTCACTATTTTTCAAATTTCGCTTTTTATTTTTGTGTATCTGCTATTTCAATATTATTTAAAATTTCTCAAAGGATAAGACTGGTTCCTTCTTGATCTTTATTCAACTAATTCTCCTAACTTTTCTATTACTTTCATCATCTTTTTTCTTTATTTTTCCCCCTTGGCATACATTATGCATATGAAACCTACACGGAAACTAAGGATTTTATTTCAGAAAACAGTTATTTAAGAAACAGTAACAGCCAGTATTATTTTATGCTGTATAAATAGATTATTTGTTGATAATTAGATTGTATTAGGATATTTATTATTTATCATTTTCTCAGAAGTCTCCCAAAGGAACATCTTTTAACATTTGAATAAAAAAATAAACATTGAGTGAAGGAAATTTCTGCATAAAGATACACTTAAAAGATGCCAAAAGGGAACTTAAATTTGGCTGTCTTTTAATGCAAAGATTCTTCTGTTGATTATATAAATTATACATTACAATAAATAATTTTTATGAAAAATTGATAAAAACATATATAATCAGAGTTATACTCTTTTTTTTTTGTTTTTCAGAAAGCTTTTGAAATAAATCGCAACAGATCATGACTTATTTTAGGGATGCAATTTCTTTCAATATATCTGGGATGGACAGATGGTGCCACAAGAAGCCAGTTCTGGATTTCCATATCAGAGGCAATTCATTACGTAACAATGAAGGACTGACCCCCAACCATGAGTTTTACAAGTGAACTCTTATACGACAATATCATATGCAATTTCTTCTCTTAATTCCTGAAAGCTGATTTCATCATTGCACATTATTTTTTCTTTTGAAATTTCTCTTCAGATCTTTCTCAATTTGGTCCTTATTGATAACAGATGAATAATTACAATGAATTTTGGGGGTACTGTAAGAATCAAATTTGGAATTTGAAAAATTTCTGCGAGCAGAATTTATTTTCATAGAGCAGTGCAGCAATTTGATGGAGAAGGGTGTCACACTTGCTAAAGGACTGAGCACAGAACACCATAACAGGTTGACCATGACAGCCATAAAACTGAACTCCATCGATGACATTAGCAATCTTCTCTGCATCACACATTTGTGGTTTTAGCTTTCTCTCTGCTTAATCACTAATGATGTAGATTGCTGGGCATATGGCTCTCACCTAAAGATCCTCAGGTATCTTCAAATCTTAGAAAGAAATGTTTTGCAACAGAATTAATAAAGATATCTTAAAAACTTAAGGGTTTTTTATATTTGGTTGCATAAGAGGGTAGAAACCAGACTGTGGTGGGGTTAACTCATGCTGCTGCAAATTGAGCCTAGTTGGCAGTGGTCAGAATTCTTTCATGCATGTGGTAAAGACAGAGCTGACCAAAAGGTATTTGAGGAGTAACCACTGCACCAACCCTAGACCTCTACATCTTTTTCTCTCTCAGATTCTAATTCCAGGTCTATTTGGTTTTCCCTCTGCTGCAGTGGAAACAGGGATTCTAGAATAGAAGTGTCTTGGGGGGCGGGACAGAAAATCTATGTATTGTACCTGGGCAGATAATAATATTAATTGAAATTCTGGGTGTAGCATACAGTCAAGGATTCTGTCATGCTGGTACATTGGTACATACATAATATAATTATGCAGCTATATATCTTGGAGTCCCAAGATCACCCCAGTTTTAATAATCTTGATTACGAGACATTTATGATATTCTGGAAGATCCATCATATTGTAACTAGTAGTTAGAGTAAGTAAAATCTGTATTACAATAAAACTATTCAGGTCAGAAATGATCAAAAACCCAATAAAGACAAACAGGTTACAGAAATATTGTGAGCTAGGGCCTGCACCTTTAGGGGCTGCTCTGATATTCCATAAAATATTGTGATTTTTCTAGGCATAGTAGATGCAGCAACAAAGCCCAATAGAGAGAGAAAAGACAGTGACATTTCTGGAGTGCAAACATAAATGTTTTGTGCTCCACCCTCTAAATTGTTGACATTTCATAATTGAGCTGCACTTGACATTTATTTAACTGTTATAAAGACTTTGGAGGATTAGAAAAACATTCATACTTCATTCAAGTGAAGCTTTACAACAAAACAAAACAAAAACAATTGAAACTAATTCTGGTGAAGAAATATGGTGAAACCATACACATATTTTATATGCAAATTAATTACTTACAATGATAAATTTGATATCCTTCACATATAAATAGAAGATAGCAGCAATTAAATTGTTACCATCTCTAGTTTTCTATGCTTTATTACGGACAGTCTGACATCATGAAGCTGAGGGAAGTAGAGAATAATTTAATAGCATGATATTAAATTAACCTCATTTTAGATTTTGGGTTCTAACTAATTTTCTACATTTGCACTTCACATTTTTATCATCTTGAAATACATTTGAAGTAAACATGAAATATGATAATTAGAGACATAGTAATTTTTAAATATGGTATATAGTGTTTACTTATTAGCAAAGATAAAATTATGATTCTTTTTTTTCCATTTTTTTATTGGTTGTTCACAACATTACAAAGCTCTTGACATATCATAGTTCATACATTAGATTGAAGTGAGTTATGAACCCCCAATTTTACCCCAAATGCAGACTGCAGAATCACGTCGGTTACACATCCACAATTTTACATAATGCCCTATTAGTAATTGTTGTATTCTGCTACCTTTCCTATCCCCTACTATCCCCCCTCCCCTCCCCTCCCATCTTCTCTCTCTACCCCATCTACTGTAATTCATTTCTCTCCTTGTTTATTTTCCCATTCCCCTCACAACCTCTTATATGTAATTTTGTATAGCAATGGGGGTCTCCCTTCATTTCCATGCAATTTCCCTTTTCTCTCCCTTTCCTTCCCATCTCATGTCTCTGATTAATGTTACTCTTTTCTTCCTACTCTTCCTCCCTGCTCTGTTCATAGTTGCTCTCATTATATCAATCTTCTTTTAAATTTTTTAGTTGTGGTTGGACACAATACCTTTATTTCACTTATTTATTTATTCATTTTTATGTGGTTCTGAGGATTGAACCCAGGGTCTCACAAGTGCTAGGTGAGCGCTCTACCGCTGAGCCACAACCCCAGCCCAAAATTATGATTCTTAAGTTTTGTGAAGCTAGTACAAAATTAGTAGGGAAGGGCACAGTCATCAAAAATGTAAATTGCAGATGTGAGGAGTGATCTGGCTGTGACATCTGTCATTCCACTGATCATCAGAGTTGATTCAGCTGATCTGGTGGCAAGGTGGGTGTCTCCTTTCTCCCTCACTGCCCCATGTGTGTCCCTTCCTAAGCTGCGTGCTTGGTCAAAGAGAATGACTATTCCTAATAGAGAACAAAGGAGACCATTATTCAGTCAAGGGTACATGAATAGCTGTGCTCGCCTGCTAGAATCTCCAAAACAAATCCTCAAAAATGTAAATTGCCACAACCTCTTTGCAAGGAACTTCAAAATAGGTTCTAATAGCCTCCATATTTTCACAGCTTTCAAATTCTTTTTCTGGAAAATATTTTGAGGGAATTTTTAAATATGGGAAAAAATAAAAATATATTCAGAAATGTTCATTGGCCAATTCATTGGTCCAACAAAGATAGACATGATGTTCAATAACTGAGGAATAAGTTTTAAATACATCTCACTAGGTTGAATCATATCAAATTGCCATTAATTATTGGTTAAAAAGATTAAGTGTTGGCAATTTCATTTGGGTCAACCTAACAGGATAAGCATACAATGAGATATTATGTGACCACTAATAATCATTTATACATTCTGTTTTTAGTGATGTCAGTAGATACTCATAATTTAGTATAATATATAGGATACAAAATGCTATTTTTGTATGTTTTCAAATACACATACACACACATACACCACCACCACCACCAGACATCTGTAATTATCTCTGGATTGTAGAATTTTTTTCCTTTTGTACATTCAACAGGACAGAGTAACTTTCATAATCAGGAAGTGGGTTATTATTTAACAGAAATATTGTTGTAAACAATCATTTTCCCAAGTAATGAGAGAGTAAAGAACTTTCAAAGGTAACTAATTCTTGACCTTTTAAATCAAGTTTAAGAGGGAAAAAAATCTATAATAAATGGAATGTCTGGCAAAATTATTGGCACATCTGAAAAGGGGGACTCACAGGTTTTCAGTGACTTGCAGCCACAAATATCCCTAAAGAATGTTTTCTATTTCTGCTTCCCAAGATGCTAACCAGCACAGAGGCAGAGAATGTCATAGTGAAGGCTCCAGGTAGAGTTAAGTCAAGTAAGCCCACCAGGCTTGTGTTCGAGATTGATCTCCCTGCAATACTCATTCCAGAACTGTATAAGGAATCAATAAAGTGCCCCTGTACAGAAGATAGCTAGTGTTATTTCCCTCATTTGCTACTCAAAGTGAATAATACACTGGAAAGCTACTATGCAGCCTTCACTGGGAAGCAAAATAAATGGTAGTGAGGAAAGAAGCCTAATACTAAACAGAGAAATGACCCCCTGCATGCAAAGTCTGAAGTTGCCAGCCCACTGTGCTGATTTTCTCTTCCCAGATACTTAAAAAAAAAAAAGCTAACAACCACATTGAACTTTGGTGACTTATGCCTTTTGGTCCAGATGATTTCTTCTGTACATTTTCTCAGCTCATCCAGGAAAGACATTCTAGTTGAATATAGGATTTTGACATTGTGTGATTCTGGATCCAAAGGCCATAATCACCATTCATAATATTATTTAGGTCATTAAGTATATTTCTCAGAAAACACTATAAAGGATTTTAATTACCAATTAAGGTTTCTAATACTTTTATTTAGGAAAAAAAGATTACCAAAATGATTTTTAAAATTCACGCACTCTATATATTTTTGCGCTGGAAACAAATATTTTTGAACCCTAGAATGCTGGAAGATTAGAAGATATTCTAAATAATGCTGAGTTTACAATCTGAGAAAAAGCATCCACTTAATTTGTTTTAGGAAGGGGTGGAATAAGAGCTACCATGATTGCTGACTTTTTGGCACATTGAGAGCTAACAGCAAAGTTTGTTTCTTGAAAGGAGATTTTTCACACTGGTGTAGCCTCAGAGAAAAATAATATTTATGTTCAATTTACTTGGCTTAAGGTTTCTTTCCTTTACTTTCAGCCTTCAAACATACCAGCACAATCTTCTCCTCTTGCAATGGGGGCTGGGGCATGTAAGGACAAGGTGTTTGTATTGGACTTAAATATAGCCTTTTTGCTTAGTAGGTTAGAAAGTTGTGCCAACGAGTCCAAAGTCATATATTTGATTTCTGCACAGAGCTTCAGTATTCTCCATTATCTGTCTTTGACAAAGACCCCAAATGAAGTGAAAACTGAACAAATGAAATTTGATTGAAGAAGGGAGTCATGGAAGCACAAATTCAAAGATAGTGTCTCAATTTTTTTTAATGAAAAGATGATATCTAGAGTATTGTATGGTGATCAGGGATATTCCTGTGGGCCAAGGATAGCTTCAGATGCCTGGATGAACTACTTATTGTCTGTGTAATTTTTGCCTGAAGTGGCTGTTATGGCTGGAGCAAACCCACTGCAGTTAGTTACTAAGGAATCAGCTCAGAAAATGGCAGGACAGAAAAACCAGCTTAAGAACCAGTATTTGTTATAAGCAAAATAGTTGGTGGGAAAACCAGAAAGCAAATTGTCAAATAGGTATTCCAGGATAGCACTACTGATTTTTATTTATTTATTTTTTAATAATGTAAAGTAAGTTGTTTGGAGTTACTGTCATAGTGTATAGGTGTCTGCTCCCTCTGGCTCTGTTCTACCTCCTTTTCAAGGATGTCATATATAACATGCTGCAGCTGTAGCTGCACATTTACTCAGATCACAGTTTTTCCAGGCCTCTTCATTGTCACTATCCATTAGGACAAATTATGCATGTTTTAAATCTTATCATGAGATCACATCTTATGAAATATTTAGTAAAATTAAAAACAAAAATCTCTCATTATCATTTCATGATCCTTTTCAAGAGCCTCAACAACTCTCCTCTCATGAAGGTGGGAGTGAAGATGGTCAAGGGAGACAAGAAGGCACCTCCTTCCATTTGACCAGCACCCTCCTTTGCTGTCAGTTCATTCTGCTGCCTATGCACCTGAGTGCTTCTGGGTTTGCTACCTCCTGAACCACTTCCTAACCTTCAAGCACCAAGTTCTGGCGCAGGGATGCTTTGGGGTTTGGGAACTCTGATTTTGATTCCCGGGATATAGAACTCCCATTTGAACACAACCTTAAACTGATACTTCTCCAAGTGCACACTAGGCTGTTTCCTAATTTCTCACAGAACCTCCTGACAGATAGGGATGCAAGATTTGGCTTATGCTAAACTATTTATTAATGTAATCAACATTCCCTTGGTCACCATGCCCCTTGGCCAGTTATTTATAGGGATATGCAGGGAAGATAGAGGGTGGTAATGAAGGCATGATGCCTACCTACCTAAGCAGTTCCATCCCTAACATTTCATCAGTATGGAAATAAGATCTTCTCCAACTGTCATTCATAGTCCCCTTCAAGAACCATCATGACAAAGTTCATCTCATTCTGGGGTGCAGGCTTCAGGCAAGAGAGACAGGAGAGTGTATCTGTCTGAGGAAACTTACCTCCTCCTTGGAGATGCATCTTGGACATTTTTAATAACATCATTTCACTCCATTGGTCAAATAAAAATAGGCATCCCGTGATGTGAAACATGAATTTATGAAGCCAGAGGTTTCTTGATAGTCTCATATCTAGATAACAACATTGGCAGCCCCTTTTATTGATAAACCAGGTCAGGAACAACAATTGTGTATGTCCTATATATTACCAATGTGACAAAGCATTTTATGTCAAGATGGTATTTAGGTTGTCATCCCCCCCCACATATATATGTATACATACACATTTAAATAAATATAAAACAGTAGAGCAGTAGTTGGGAGCTGAGAGCAGGGTAGGAGAAGTGGTCAAAGGGCACAAAGTTATAGTTAGAAGATGAATAAGACTAGAGATATGATGTACAGTGTGAGGATTACAGTTTATGATAACACAGAATAGAAATTGCCAAGAGTAAATTTTAGATACTCTTGCTATAAAAAAGAAGACAACTATATAGATGACGGACATGTTAATCTGCTTGATTGTAATAATCAATTCATTTGTACATGTGTATCAAAACATCATGTTTCATATCTAATATACACATATAGACCTAATAATAGGTATGAAAATTAAGGATGATAAAAAATATCTAATCATCAAAGGGAGATGAGGTATTATTAACCAAATCAGATTTGATAAGATGTTGATATTCCCCTCACATACACACAAAAAAGAACTAAGTAGTCACATGATCATTACACTTGTTTCTGTCCCCCAATGAAATAGTGCCTGTGAAGTGACATTGAGAGCACGTGGACAGTGTAGCAGAAGATGTATCTATACCTTAGAAAGGCAACTTTCTAAGGTATTTCGTGGCAAGAAAACAAAGGAGACAGACAGAAAGAGGAGCATTTATCAATATACTTTAAAAGTGTTCCTTCAAGTTAAATCTCAGGTTTTTACAAGATAGTGATTTTACAAAGCTATACAACACATTTGACTTTGCTTTATTTATGAGATGCATTTCTGAATACTATAGGCAAATGGAATTTAGGTGTACTATTTTGAACCAATTATTTATTTTACATATGCTTTAATATGGAAAATACAGTCTTACAGAAGTCATGTCTACCTTAGTATAGAGTAAGGATTCTCCTTAATGTCGACTCTGAATAGTTGTTTGAATTTGTTGTAAAAACAAACAAACAATACAATGAATTCTGAACAAGGAAGTATCCCAAAGCTACAAGTATATATGTTGTACGTTTTCTTGGAATCCTCTGAAGTTTGAAGAGGTTTAATGGAGAGGTTGTTGTGGTGGTGAATTCATTCTCTTGTAGCTTGGAGCAGGACTTGCTCAGTGGAATAGTTGAAAGAAACAGACACTTCCCCCTCTCCCCTAAAAAGGATTTTTTAAAATTTGGCTTTGTTTTTATTTATAGCTACTGGAATTGGAAGGTGTTGCTTACCTTCCAGAGAAATATTGTTTTTGTGAAGTAACAACTAAAAAATATGATTTCCTCTGGAAAGCCAGTTAGAAATAATTTGAAAAAAAATCACCTGAATTCTTACAAAGTTATTTTCTTTTATTTTTGTTTATTTGTTTCCTATAACTAAAGAGAAACACAGAAGACTCCTTTGAGTATCTTTATAGAGACAAGACGCAGGCTAAAGTTCAAAACAGAGAACGCAGTCCTGGTGTTCACACAGCATTTGAATCAAGCCACCATGAGTCATAAAACACACCAGAAACAAAACTGCTCTAGCATTTGTACTCAGGTAGTATTGATTTGTACATTTTTCTTCTGTGAATGTCACCAAGTGTGTATTTTCTGAAAAATATAAAGCTTACCAAGAGTTTGGAAAATTATCTCCAGTTACTTGATACCCCCTAAATTTAAGCGTCACATTGGTCCCTTAGCCACTCAACACACACGTACCAGTTTGAGATCCATGTTCTGTGAAACTTTATGAAAAACAAAAAAAATATTTTTAAATTTTTATTTATTCTGCAATTTTGAAAACACTTTTAGAGCAAAAGAACACTTGACTTAATCTAGATAGGCAGATACTCTAATTAATAAAATTACCTTCTGAATATAATATTTCTTGACCTATTTGTCTTCATCATTTCGAAAGAATGGAAGCCAACATTGAAAAGCTAGTGCAAACACTAGAAATCAATGGAGTTATTCAGAAAGAGCTTCTGGTCACTTCTAAATGTGCAGCATTTTTTAAAGATTTCATTTACTCTCCCTGTTACAAGCAATTTAAAATTTTCTTACTCTTCCTTATTTATGTAGAGTTAGAGCTTCTGACTAAACAAATTTTTATATAAAAAAATCAGAGTATATTTAATTAATAGACAACTTAAGTAAAAATATGGCTCCAAAGTACATATTTATGAAATATGGCTCAATAGTAAGTATTTATGAACCACTAGACAGAAATTGTATCAGATAGTTTAAGAAGAAAACATTTGTCTAGCACTTAACGGTTTTTCTTTCCTACTATATTTATAGCTTATATTTTTCATTAAAACACAGATTAAAGACTTATTTGTACTTTTAGGCATATTTTATATATAAAATATATATGCAAATTTAATGCATTAAAAGTGTTTGCTATACTACCTAATACTAATTATATCAAAGTATAGATCTTTTTAGATCTTTTCTCCAGGATTTGTTTTTCTCGATAAAATGAAAAGAAAAAATTCAAATAAAAAGATCGGCTATTTTTATTCATGTGATATCTATTTGAATAAAATCTAATTCAATGTATATTTTTAAAAATTTACAGAAGTGCTGAATTAGATAGTGATTAGTTGCATTTGTATCAAGGAGTTATAGGCTAAGGTTATGGGGTCAAGTTTCCTGATGGAAATGTACCTCCACACTCCCCAGACTAAATCAAAATACACAATTCAAAACAAAGGGTCTGAAAATAATTGTGATCCCTATGCAGTCTATGAATAGACCCAATGAATAAATTTATCCTATCCCTCTCCTGTCTGGACCCAGTGAACATGGCTCCAGGGTGAAAAGATATGAAATGGAGTATATGGGCCAAAAAATGGTGCTCTCTAGTGGACGAGCAAGGTCCAGGAATAAATATTGAGCTGGACAATTATATATTCACATTTGGGATTATAAACTTATCTACCTATCTATCTATCCATCCATCTATCTAAAATATACAGTATACATTTATATATTATTATATATATTAATATAATAATTTAATAAAATTTATCACATCTATGTAATATACTACTGTGCCATATATTATATATCCTCTCTCATAAAGATATTACACATGTATGTAGGGGATCTGTGGAGCCTCCATTACCATACACAGAGATCTATTCTGTGCAACAGTTATATCCATCACTACCCTATTTCTTACTGTGTTATCAATCCTTTTTTTTAATTTATTTTTTATTGGTTGTTCAAAACATTACAAAGCTCATGACAAATCATCTTTCATAATTTGATTCAAGTGAGTTATGAACTCCCATTTTTACCCCAAATACAAATTGCAGAATCATATCAGTTATACATTCACATTTTTACATAATGTCATATTAGTGACTGTTGTATTCTGCTGCCTTTCCTATCCCCTACTATCCCCCC
>KZ294779.1:26593-40178 GCA_002406435.1 Spermophilus dauricus | reverse complement strand
CCCTTGGGAGTAGCCGCTGGGGATATGGGGGGTTGGGGGTCGGGAATCCCCTCTGCTTCCCTATAGACACACCCCCGGAGAGATCCCTGAGGTTTCCTGGCTGCTTGTATCTGGATGGGGTGGGAGTCACACACCTGCTAAAGTGGATTCCGCTGGGAAGGAATTCCGTCGGCTGAACTCCAGTGACGTCACCTCTCTGCTATGGCAGGCCCCAGGCTCCTGGCCGGAGTGTCCGAATGGAGGGGTGGGACTGGTCTGTCTCCTGTTGGCCTCAGCTCCCGGCTGGCTATTTCATGAAGGCTTGGCTAAAGACTTCTTCCTGCCAAGCTGCGTCTCGGAGGCTAGCCACCCAGTCACGGTGGCTGCGGGCAGGTGGCCGGGCCGCACCGCGCAGACAGTGGCTGGCGGGTCTGGACCTCTGCATCTCATGGCGGGGATTCACTCGTCTGGGGCAAACTGTCACCTCCAAAAATCCTAGTAACTTAAAAAATCCTAGTAACTCCCGGCCTGTCTCTCTTCAGTGGAATTTTGCTAGGAGATTCTCCGCAGGTAGAATCTAAGCGTATCTATGCGTCTCTCTGACCCCATCACTGAGGGTGTACTGAAAGCGCTGCCTCTCCGCCCAGCGCCATGTTGGATCCCTTTGTGTTATCAATCCTACTGGTCTTTTTTCTCATTTATTGTTCTGAACATTCAGTGAGTCCTGGGATCCCTCATGAGTGCACACGCAAGGATCTCTTGTGCCCAATGCCACCCAGCTTAAATCCTACAGGAGTCCCAAGCCTTGCATGTCCCTCATTCTGTACAGTTTGTAGGGATGACCATGTTCTGGATTAGTTTCCATTATAGACTAGGGGCATAGAAGGAACTGAGGCTAACATGGAAGTCTTTGTTTTGTAAGTCCCTTCTCCTTTTTTTTGGTACTGAAATTTGTACTGTACCAAGTGACAAAATTGACTATTTTTGCCAGTCTTCAAAATTGAACTAAACTTGATGATCTGGACCAGCTTCTGTGAATCAGAAATTTTGGAACATTGTCATAAAGATAATGTATATATTTATTCAGAGTAAAAGCCTATTACATACAAAGGGTCAGGATCAGAATGGCACAGAATGAGCCAAGCAGCTCTGGAAACTAAAAAACAGTGAAGTAAAGTCTTTATAATCTTGAGCAAAAACTATTTGCATACCAAGCCACACTGTTAATTGAATATAAGAAAAAAATGAATGGATTTCTGATTAGAGAAATCCCCACCTTTCCTGAGGAAGGGAGAGGGGATCTACTCTACCAATATGTAGAGTTAAAGCAGAAAAGACAGATAAGTGATCCGGGAGGCCCAAGGTAAGCAAAGAACATTCCCAGCCTGATGGTGAAGGGAGCAAGAATCACAGCTGCTCAGCAGGCCTGAAGAGTAACTGTCACAGAGAAAGAGTTCTTAGTTCTCTTGGAGGTTTGGGGATAAGTTAGTAACAGACCAATAAAAAAACAATGATCAACATAGAGTTAGGGGGAAATGAGCAAAAAGAAAATGCAACTATAGTATTGGTTGCAAGCAATATTTATATGGTCACACAAATGGCAGCATCAGACTTTGGTTTTGTTTCTTTGGGGGCATTACCCAAAGCCATAATAGCAACATTTACCTCTGTTCAGTGATTCTTCAGCTGGTCTTGGGGCAACTGCCATTTCCTCTTGCACTTGGTGTGAGGCTTATCTCCACAGACACATGCACCATTTTGAGAGTTAGCAATGTGTTTTTTTTTTCCTATTGTTTTACTCACTTCCACCTCTTGGCTTTTCTGACCGGCCTTATTTATAGGCCTGACTTCTTAATTACAAAGGTGACTAAAGTTGGACATGAGTTCACGTCTACGTTTGCTACTGTGGACATGAGGGAAACCCACTTAGGCTTTGGTTTTACTATTTTTCCTGTAATTGTCCATTCTCCCTCCTTTCCCACCCTGGATCTCTCAATCCTTGCTCTCGGCGCCTACCTTTTCTTCACCTTCATGAACAAAAGTTACAAAATGTTGCCCAATAACCCATGTTTCTTAGGTCCTGAACAGTATCTTACTCTATAATAGGCATTTACAAAAGTGAATGAATTCATAAAAATCCTAATTTCTGTCTTTTCTTGAAACATGGTAAGATTCAACCACACTGGCCATGCGTTCTGACGTGGCTACAAATGACAACAACTGAGTATAGATTCTTCTTCATAGTTGCCACAGTCCCAGCAAGCTGCTGTCTCTTACTCCAGCCTCCCTCCTCCTTTGTGTAATTCCCCACCCTGTTTTGGGGTCTGATTTCAGCCTCACCACTTCACCAAGCAGCATTTGAAGTTAATAATGGCTTCTTTCTGCTATCACTAGTGGTCCTTTTGCAGAAGTTTTCCTGCTTATATGTCTGTGCTGGCTGAATGTAGGGCCATTTAAAGGAGAGTCCAGTTCTGTGAGAGGTAATGCACCTCCCATTACCCATAGACCATCGTCTCATAAATTTCTACATTGAAGCAGTTCTGGTTGCACTCTGTTTGCTTGTCTCTGAACTCGATCCAAGAATGTTAATTTTACCCTCCGAAAATGTTTGATCTGTAGCTATGTTTAAATAGTGGTTTGTGACTATTCCTTGATTTCACTTTGGATTCCATTAAGGACCTGATTTTTCCTAGTCCTTGCAATGTAGAGTGTGTGACAGAATGTGCACTAATTTGGTGACTTGGAGACAAGGATTGACTCTTCCCTTCACTAGTAGATTCATGGCTTTGGAGATGTCACAACATTTCTCAGATGTAGAATTTTCTTCATAGGTTTAAGGCTTTATAATTTTCATTGAAATTTCTTGCTGATTACCTAATTCAATGCCTATGTTTTATAAATGAGGAATGTTCTGGAACAAATAATTTCCCTTGGGTCTTGGGACTAGTCCATGACAGAGTGGGGGCTGAGAACCTAGTCTTCAGTTTCTACATTAGCCTTTACTCCATGAAGCAGCATGGCACTATCTCTAAAGCCTGCCTTCCTTGGGATATACTTTTATAATTCTCAGTTTAAAGGCCCATGATACCTTTTTGTGCCAGCTTCAATCTACTTCCAAAATGGCCTTCACAATCTAAATAAGAAGCTTATGAGGAGTGGGCTTTTACTTATCTAGGCTTTGCTTCTTCTATTTTTAACACTCAATTTCATAGGCAGGACTTTATCAGAGTTTGCTCTATCACACTGGGTAAGCACTTATCTAACAACATACAAATGCTCATATCATTGAATTAATTGTGTGGACTATTTTTGCCAGTCTTCAAAATTGAACTAAACTTGATGATCTGGACCAGCTTCTGTGAATCAGAAATTTTGGAACATTGTCATAAAGATAATGTATATATTTATTCAGAGTAAAAGCCTATTACATACAAAGGGTCAGGATCAGAATGGCACAGAATGAGCCAAGCAGCTCTGGAAACTAAAAAACAGTGAAGTAAAGTCTTTATAATCTTGAGCAAAAACTATTTGCATACCAAGCCACACTGTTAATTGAATATAAGAAAAAAATGAATGGATTTCTGATTAGAGAAATCCCCACCTTTCCTGAGGAAGGGAGAGGGGATCTACTCTACCAATATGTAGAGTTAAAGCAGAAAAGACAGATAAGTGATCCGGGAGGCCCAAGGTAAGCAAAGAACATTCCCAGCCTGATGGTGAAGGGAGCAAGAATCACAGCTGCTCAGCAGGCCTGAAGAGTAACTGTCACAGAGAAAGAGTTCTTAGTTCTCTTGGAGGTTTGGGGATAAGTTAGTAACAGACCAATAAAAAAACAATGATCAACATAGAGTTAGGGGGAAATGAGCAAAAAGAAAATGCAACTATAGTATTGGTTGCAAGCAATATTTATATGGTCACACAAATGGCAGCATCAGACTTTGGTTTTGTTTCTTTGGGGGCATTACCCAAAGCCATAATAGCAACATTTACCTCTGTTCAGTGATTCTTCAGCTGGTCTTGGGGCAACTGCCATTTCCTCTTGCACTTGGTGTGAGGCTTATCTCCACAGACACATGCACCATTTTGAGAGTTAGCAATGTGTTTTTTTTTTCCTATTGTTTTACTCACTTCCACCTCTTGGCTTTTCTGACCGGCCTTATTTATAGGCCTGACTTCTTAATTACAAAGGTGACTAAAGTTGGACATGAGTTCACGTCTACGTTTGCTACTGTGGACATGAGGGAAACCCACTTAGGCTTTGGTTTTACTATTTTTCCTGTAATTGTCCATTCTCCCTCCTTTCCCACCCTGGATCTCTCAATCCTTGCTCTCGGCGCCTACCTTTTCTTCACCTTCATGAACAAAAGTTACAAAATGTTGCCCAATAACCCATGTTTCTTAGGTCCTGAACAGTATCTTACTCTATAATAGGCATTTACAAAAGTGAATGAATTCATAAAAATCCTAATTTCTGTCTTTTCTTGAAACATGGTAAGATTCAACCACACTGGCCATGCGTTCTGACGTGGCTACAAATGACAACAACTGAGTATAGATTCTTCTTCATAGTTGCCACAGTCCCAGCAAGCTGCTGTCTCTTACTCCAGCCTCCCTCCTCCTTTGTGTAATTCCCCACCCTGTTTTGGGGTCTGATTTCAGCCTCACCACTTCACCAAGCAGCATTTGAAGTTAATAATGGCTTCTTTCTGCTATCACTAGTGGTCCTTTTGCAGAAGTTTTCCTGCTTATATGTCTGTGCTGGCTGAATGTAGGGCCATTTAAAGGAGAGTCCAGTTCTGTGAGAGGTAATGCACCTCCCATTACCCATAGACCATCGTCTCATAAATTTCTACATTGAAGCAGTTCTGGTTGCACTCTGTTTGCTTGTCTCTGAACTCGATCCAAGAATGTTAATTTTACCCTCCGAAAATGTTTGATCTGTAGCTATGTTTAAATAGTGGTTTGTGACTATTCCTTGATTTCACTTTGGATTCCATTAAGGACCTGATTTTTCCTAGTCCTTGCAATGTAGAGTGTGTGACAGAATGTGCACTAATTTGGTGACTTGGAGACAAGGATTGACTCTTCCCTTCACTAGTAGATTCATGGCTTTGGAGATGTCACAACATTTCTCAGATGTAGAATTTTCTTCATAGGTTTAAGGCTTTATAATTTTCATTGAAATTTCTTGCTGATTACCTAATTCAATGCCTATGTTTTATAAATGAGGAATGTTCTGGAACAAATAATTTCCCTTGGGTCTTGGGACTAGTCCATGACAGAGTGGGGGCTGAGAACCTAGTCTTCAGTTTCTACATTAGCCTTTACTCCATGAAGCAGCATGGCACTATCTCTAAAGCCTGCCTTCCTTGGGATATACTTTTATAATTCTCAGTTTAAAGGCCCATGATACCTTTTTGTGCCAGCTTCAATCTACTTCCAAAATGGCCTTCACAATCTAAATAAGAAGCTTATGAGGAGTGGGCTTTTACTTATCTAGGCTTTGCTTCTTCTATTTTTAACACTCAATTTCATAGGCAGGACTTTATCAGAGTTTGCTCTATCACCCTGGGTAAGCACTTATCTAACAACATACAAATGCTCATATCATTGAATTAATTGTGTGTGTCTTAAAAATTATTACCCAAACCAGGACCTTTTTTTTTAGTTTTTTTAAAATTTGTTCTCATTAGTTATATATGACAGTTGAATACATTTTGATACATCATACATAAATGAAGTATAACTTCTCATTTTTCTGGTTGTACATGATGTAGATTCACACCAGTCATGTAGTTATATGTGTACACAGAGTAACAGTGTCTGATTCATTCTACTGCTTTTCCTACCCTCATACTCCCTCCCCTCCCTTCACTCCCTTCTGCTTAATCCAAAGTACCTTTATTCTTCCCTAGCCCACCCCGTTAATGTAAGTTAGTATCCACATATCAGAGAAAACATTTGACCTTTGGTTTTGTGGGATTGGCTTACTTTGTTTAGTATGATATTGTTCAGCTCCATCCATTTACTGGAAAATGCCATAATTTCATCTTTCTTTAAGGCTGAGTAATATTCCATTGTGTGTGTGTGTGTGTGTGTGTGTGTATCTCACATTTTTTAAATCCATTCATCTGTTGAAGGGTACTTATATTGGTTCCATAGTTTAGGTATTGTGAGTTGATCTGCTATAAATATTGATGTGGCTGTGTCAGTGTAGAATGCTGATTTTAAGTCCTTTGGGTATAAGCCAAGGAGTGGGATGGCTGGGTTGAATGGTGGTTCCATCCCAAGTTTTCTGAGAAATCTCCATAATGCTTTCCATAATGGTTACACAAATTAACAGTCCCACCAGCAATAAATCAGTGTACATTTTCCACCACATCCTCGCCAACATTTATTGTTGCTTGTATTTCTGATAATTGCCATTCTGACTGGACAAGATGAAATCTTAAAGTAGTTTTGGTTTGCATTTCTCTAATTGGTAGAGATATTGAACATTGTTTTCATATCCAAAAGAGGACATTTTTGATTAAAGAAATAACATCATTAATAATTACTTTTGAATGAATTGTGTAAATTTGATCAATGATTGGCCTCATTATATAAAGCATAAGCATCATGCCTGGCACATAGAAAGTGTTCAAAAAATGGTGACTTTTATAAGAACCTTATTAAGAAAAGTGAAAAGATATTAAAATTTACTGGAAGATACTTAAGTGCTGTTGCCTTAAAAATAAACACAGAGCAACGGACTTCCAATGGAAAAAAATGTTTTCTTTCTCCCATGTGATGAGGAATTTGAGGTCTACTGGACTTTCCAACTGGAGTATGATAAATTTTGTAGGTAATCCTTCAGGTGAAGAGATTTTCTAAAAAGATGAATTTGGGTGGCAAAATAAAAATCAATGTAACAAAGTTCTGGAATTCAAAGAGGATTCTATTTCTTTTTCAGATTACCTGAAATATTTGTTATTGTTTCATCTAATGTCATGGAAGAAGAGACCAAGGCTGAGAATGTTTTACAGCAGCTTGTCCCAGGTGACTTCTCCAGGATTAGAGGATAGTGCCCCCAATTTCCAATGCCACATCCCAAGGAACACATAACTGGCTTTCTTGCTGTTGTTCTGCAGGATTATCCACACTGCAGGGCTGCCTCTGGAGGCTATCATTTTCTCAGGGAGCAGGCATACTGAGAGGCAATCCATCTTACTCCCCTCCTTCCAGCTTGAGACCTGCCCCCTGACCTCTGAGGTCTGATCACTAATGTCTCAGCACAGGCTGTAACCCAATCTTTCAGTGAGCACAGCTGAGCTAAATTAATCTAATTTTTTTAGCCTCTGCACCCTAGATATCAATCTCCTGGGCAGTTAGCATTCCCAGAGCCAGGCATGGGATTCCAGAACCCCTTATCACTGCCTGCTTTGTACTCCAGTCCCCAAGTTGCACATAGCCCTGTGGGCACCACGAAGCTACAAAAACATTTGTCCCCATAGCAGACTGGATTCCTCAGGCCAGTGTGCCTAATGAGTGGGCCGTTGCCCGTAAATCAAGTCAGGCATACACAGTCCAGGCTTTCATCAGGTGAGCCTTTTCAGCAATGCCTTTGAAGGAGGGGTCCCTGTGGGCTGCAGAAGCTGCGTGCTGCCCAGATAAACACCCCATCTCAAAGATGTTGTTCTGTTTTGCAGACAGGTTTGTCGTTAGTGGGAGGAAGCATTCTAGGTTGCCAAGTACCAGGAGTGGACTGATTTGACTCCAGAGCCAAGGAAAAGAAATAAACACACCACACACACACACACACACACACACACACACACACACACAAAGAGCCCAGTTGGAGACAGGAAGGGAACAGAATGCAGTAAAGGCTTGCATCCCATCCTCTTGCCCATGGATATGCTGGCACCAGACACTCAGCAGAGATGTGGCCTCTGTGGCTTTGTTGGCATTGGTCATGGGACTTCAGCATGTAACACAGACTGCCAACCCAGGGACCCACCTCCAGTGCTTTCCCTTTTTTATTACTAAGCTTTCCTGAGTTCCTCTGGTGTTTTCTTTGTGCTCCTCCTGTAGTTAACATTCTAAAATGATCCACTGAAGAACTTTCAGTCACAAAACAACTAAAAAATAGTAAATGCTAATTCCTTATGCTTTTGTCTCCACCCACTTAGGGCAAATTTTTTGTATAGGGGACAGAGGGATAGGGGGAGGATTTGGATCTAGAATCTCTCTCCACTTAGTACTTAGCAAACGTTCAATAAATTCTATATTCAATTTTCAAAATTCCTTTAGAATTACCCCCTTTTATTCATTCATTAATAGTAATGTCATTCAATAAATATTTATAAGTACTCCTCACACAGCCACACTATTCTAGGTGCTGAGACTATAGTGATGAACTGGAGAGACACTTTATGTTCTATGACAGGAAGCGGGGGGACAATCAATGGTAAAATGGTATGGTTTGTTTGTTTCTCCTTCACCTTCTCTTCCTGCTTCTCCTCTTCCTCCTCCTCATTCTTCTTGTTTCTTGGTAATCAATATAAAATGGATTAATTAAGTGGTCACTTCAGGAATGTAGGCTGTGGTTAAAGGAGGTGGGTCACTTGGGGTGTGCCTTTGAGGTATATATTTTGTCCCTGAAGAGTGGTGCTCTCTCTTTGCTTCTGTGTTATGATATCCTGAGCTACTTTCCTCTGTCACACTTTTCTATCATGATGTTCTGCCTCATCTTGGGCCCTGAAGAATAGAGTTGGTCCATCTGTGGACCAAGAGCTCTGAAACCATGAGCCCCAAAATAAACTTTTCTTCCTCAAATTGTTCTTGTCAGGTCATTTGGTCACAGTAATGGAAAGCTGATTAAAACACACAGGTTGGTACAGTAAAACTAAATAAATTTTTTTTGATAATAATGTCAGTTACCTTATTCCAAATTGGTGCTGTCCAAACTTTAGTCATTTGTAAACCACTTAATGATTTTTGTCATGTTCTCCTACTGCTATATATCTGATGTTTTTCTTTAAATTGATTCAACTTTTCACTTACACAGACTGGTATACAAAGAAAACATTCATTTTACTATAAACATGAAGTCAGGGTAGTTTGATAAAAAAGAAAATATGTATGAATACAATAAAACAAACAAGTGATCTCCATTTTGTCTAAAATTATTCCAAATACCCTTAGTGGTAAGAGCACAATGGTGAGAAATAATGACTTGAATCATTTTTCCTGCAACAACAAAAAGGAGAAAGAGGTAAGTAACTCTGTATGTTTAGTGCTTTGTACATAGTTTCTCCATATAGTTTCCAAAAACCATATTTTGGGAATTTATAAAAACATAGTTGGCTATTCTTGTGATATATACAGGACACTTGCTTTATGTTCTTCATAATAGCAGTAAACAGGCACCTCTGGAGGAACAGTGAGCCAACATGAAGAGCTTCCTGCTACCTGACTTGGTTTTCACACAGTTGCTCCAGTTGGAAACCAGTAATTAATGCTTTTCTGTTGAGACCATCTTCTTCCACTTCTCTTTCCATATTCTTTGTGCATAATGCCATCAATGACTCCCTTAGTTTTCCTATCTATAGAGTTGCTTTTAGAGGAAGAGAGATGAAGAAAGATGTAGATCAGAGCAGACAATTACATAGTTTTATTCTAAAACCACCTAGACCCAACCCCTTTCTTTTTATTTCCATCATGACCATCATAATTTAAATCTTCATCTCTTCTTACTAAAATTGTTTCAGAAGTCCTCACATTAGATCTCTGATTGTTGCCTTTCCTCCCTCAAACCAAACCACAGATGCCAAAATGATCAAAAAATAACATTCTCCAATTTTCAGACTTTTGGTACTTTCCTATTGCTTCCGAGACACTCAAGGTCTTCCACAATACATTCTCACACTCTACTCCACCCCACACCTATTTTATACCCAGGATCAAACAATCCCCATCCTTTTACACCTTGAATCTTTGTTTAAAGACCATTGTGTTCCTCATTTCTATAACTTTCCTCATCATCATCTCTAACTCAAAATTCTACCCATGTCTTAACGCACATTCCAACCACTGTATCCCATAATTCATTCCTATGGATGCAGGAATATAATCTTTGCATCCTTCCCTTTGAATTAAATTCCACTAGGTTGAATATTACATAAGATTTTGGGAATGAGCGAAAGTTGATTTATGCACATACTGATTCTGCTTTCACGACTCGGCTATTGTACCAAAAGATATGCACTATCCACTTCTGAATTCCCATCTAGAATTAATAGTGTATTTGTAACAAGAATTTGAATAACTGTGTTCTATTTTTGCTTTTCCTAGGAGAGAAGTCAATGATTGACACAGCAAAATTTCACTATTTTAGGAGCTGGAGGAAATTGCTGGCCTCATTACTAATTCTCAAGAGAAAAGAGAAGAAATGAATTTCAATGACCTCTGTTCCATGGCTCCATTAATCATCTTCACTGTCAAATATTATTTCCTTTTGTCAAATGTACAGACTCTCTTTTGAGGCTTTTCTAATTACCCCTCCTTCCTTGTATATATTCCTTGTATATATACTTTTTTCTTTTTCTGGTACTGGGAATTGAACCCAGGGCCTTACATGTGTTGTGCTCTACCACTGAAGTACATTCTCAGCCCTTTTTGTTTGACACAGGGTCTCACTAAGTTGCTGAGGCTGGCTTTGAATTTGTGGTCCTCCTGCCTCAGCCTCCCAAGTAGCTGGGAGATTGTTTTCCTCTCTTGAAATCGCCAATTGTACGAAGAGACTCATACAAATGAGAAGTATTTCCTGGTAAAGAGAAAAATTGTCTGTGTTTCTCTGAAGAATACTTGGGCCTGGATGAATGCGACTTCCAGTCGTTTTTGCCATGTGACAGTGATGCCAAGGAGCTATGGAGGCTGATGGTGACACAGCTGCTCCTTGAAACATTTTATCAGAGACAAGTATAGGTTGGGTTTCTCTTAATGATCTTTTAGGATTAAAACAAGGAGTTCAGGAAATAGCAGAGTCTCTTGCAATGTTAAAAAAGAATCATGTGATATTATGTACAACTATAATGTATCAATAAAAGTGCAGGAAAAAAGAATCATGCTGAACTTGGGCTCTACTAATTATGGGGTATGTTTAAAGTTCATATTTAACATTTCATTCTTAATCAAAACAGCACAATAAATTATGTTAGTTGTAATATACCTAAATGCAATTGTCATGCCCTCTCCACAATCATTGATAGGAAAGACACAAGGCCTCCATCGGGTATGATACTAACATGGGGTGACAGTCCTTTGCATTGTGACAAAAGATCCTTTTGGAATTTTGAAGGAAAAGACTTAGGGAAATGTTCTCCCATTACAAAAACCACCACCTGACTAGCTAGAATGTCATGGAAACCTTCAGAGCCTATGGCCTGAGTTTGCAAGAGGCTTTAATGACTCATTATATTTTCTGAAGCCTTGTGCTTCTTCCTTGTCAGAACTTCCCTTTCCATTTGAGCTATGGGCCTTTGCTTGTCCCCTGACAAATGGCTCTTTTCTGCTAGATCCAGAGACCAGTCCTGGGTGCCTTTGGAGAGCTGCCTCTGTCCTCCCACCACCATGGGTGTGTGACACTTCTGGCGCCAACCAGACCTTCTGGGGGTCTCTGTCAAAGACCATTTGTGACAAGACTTGAGAAAAACAACAAAGCAGTCCTCCCCTCAAGCCCTGGGAGGAATGTAAAAACCAGAGTGGGGACACATAGGCTCTTTGTAACCTCAGGTACCATGTCAGCTCCCTCCTCTGGCTGGCAGGGTTAAGTGACAGAATACAATGACATGCTCAATTGGGCTGCATCAGGTCAGTCAGGACAGAGGATGCCTTTTATTTAAAGAAAGTAACATTGTACCTCCTGCCAGACTGAGGTCATTTCCTTCCCTTTCTATACTTCCAGCATTCCAGATTTATACATTTCTATAGTGTTTGCCAGAGCTCACCTGAAGAAAGCAATTCTCAAATAAAAAACTTAGAGAAATATTTTTGTTCAGGGCCTAGACCCATAAAGAATAACTACCAGGGGGTTTAAAAAAATCCCAACCTAATTTTACAACTAATTACTTAAATAAACTAAATAAACAGATCAGGTTTGTCTTGCTGAAATGAAAGCTATAGCATATAACCTGCCCTGGAGTTTGGTAGATTCAACTGGAGAAGTCCTTCCCCTATTCTGTCTTTCCCTGGTTTTATATCTAGTTAATTATTTTGTCTCCAAAACCAAGATGCTTGTGTAAAAAATTTGAATATTTATGCTTTTTGTCAAACAAGAAAATGATCACTTTCACCTGCTAGAAAAACTAAGGATCTTTTAAGAGAAAAACAGATATCTCTTCTTAATGACACAGGAGCTAACAAGAACTTTTATATGATTCTGGCCATTCTTAAGATCAGAGAGGAACTCAATAGCCAGCCACCTTTCCTAAGTCACCTGTTGAAGGACACTGAACGGGACAAAATGGTAACTCTGGCACCTGCATCAGGAGAGTTAATATTTCTCCCCATTTCTCTGGTGGTTTTAAAGTCACAGCCCTAAGTGCAGCTGATCCAGGGGACACTGGGTCAGGAAGATCCATATGTCACGCCTCTGTATGCTGGGCCCTTTCCTGGGCCTTTCATGTTCGTCTCTCATGTAGCCCTCTCCATGATCCAATAAGAAGAAATCATTATACAGCTAAGGAAACCAAAGTTGATGGAGATTAAGTAGCTCAAGATCCCCAAAGCTAAAAAGTGAACCAATCAATATACAGAGGTAATACTCTTTTATTGATCAATTTTTTAAAATGTTTTAAAATGTTCAATCCATTATATCCTACACACATTCATTTTGTATTCCCTGGAGCCTAATACATATACAGTACTCTGTCAAGAGAAATCACACGGTTTTGAGGTTCATTTATTTACCCAAACAACTTTGAATGCTATAATTAATGGTACATCTGAATACCAGCATGAAGTAGGTGCTATGTTAGTACAGAAGAGAGAACCATTCATTCTACACTTGGTGAAAGGTGTTTGTGTTGATTTTCAATGTAAAGACCTGTTTAATTTGCCCCAAAGATATGAGTATGCCTTTTTTCCTATGATAATATCTGCATGTTTAACCTCTTTTAGTTGAGAAAATACGTATCCATCCAAACTTGATAACTATGTGAAATAAATGTCTTAATTTCATTAACCTTATCTACAAATACTGGCAAAATTTTAATCCATGTGCTGGAGATGGCATAGTGCTCAGAAAGAGCCCGGGCATGAGGCTGCACTAGTATTCTCTCCCTAATCATCCATGACCCACAGGGTGAGCACAATTGTTCCAATAATCAAGATAGAAGGGAAATATGGATTAAAAATGTGCAGATCTGGAGCCGGACTTGGAAAGTAGGCATTCTAAGGAGATAGAGCTTTGAATAGGAGAGGGTAGAGGGGGCTCTCTTGGCATGAATTGGAGAGGAGAAGCTATTTCACAGGTTCATTTCTCTGCAGTCCATAACAGTTTACCTTAAAACAACAAAAACTTTATTCTCTTATAGTTCTGGAGGCAGGGCTGTGCTCCTGCTGA
>KZ294779.1:0-26557 GCA_002406435.1 Spermophilus dauricus | reverse complement strand
ATCTCTTTCTTTGCCTCTTCAAGTATCTGCGGCCTCCAGGCATTCCTTGGCTTGTGGCTGTTAGCTCCAAATTCTGTCTTCCTCCTCTCATAGCTTCCCTTCTTCATTTGTGTCTGTTCTTTTGTCTCTTAGAAGGACACTTGTTATTGGATCTGAGTGCGCCCAGGTGATACATAATGATCTGACCTTGAGATCTTTAATTTCATCTGCCAAGGCCCTGTTCCCAAATAAGCTCATATTCATGGGTTCCAGAGGTTAGGATGTGAACATATCTTTGTATGGGCAGGGAGTCACATTTCGGTCCACCTCATAGCTCAACAACTCACTTAATGCCCCCTGCTTAATATTCAAGAGAGAAAATGATGGCTCATGATCAAGGTTGATGCAGGAGCCAAGTTCATATAGTCTGACCACTAAGACTTACTGGCTTAATCCATCAGCTGCTTTCCTTATCTAGAAACGATCACTCTTCAGCTGTTAGAAAAATCTAAGGTTTCAACTGCTAGAAAAATCTAAGGAACTTTTTAGAGAAAATTAGATATTAATGGAAATACACTAAAACATGATATTTCTTTCTGATTTCTTTCTTTTCACTTGTAATAGCAATGCTTAGTCATTAAAATATTATTGAAAATATATAAAAAGAAAAGTGTGAATGAAAGGAGCTATCACTTCCATAACCCAGAGAAATATAAGTTTTGAAATGTTTTCTATCTCTATCCTCCCTACCTAGAGGCCTCCTTTTTAATATTAGATACAATTAGACTCGACTAATTTAAACAAGCAAAGCAATTTAAATTTAAATCAGCTTAAAGTTTAAAAGTAAAAAAAAATGGTTATTTTTTAAACAAGCTATCAACACTTTAATATATAATGGCACTCAATATCAATTAATGAAGAGTCAAAAATTATAAATTTTTTATAATTTTTTATAAGATGAAATAATATTTTCCTGTAAGACATCCCACACCTCCATTAAATCTTCATATTAATCCTGTTGTCTGGTCTATTTTTGCTGTTTAATCATACTTCATAGATTAGAAATAGAGGAGGGAAGAGGTAATTTTTTTCATCACAAGAAATACTATTTTTATATTTGTGCATAATAATTATAGAGAATGGTGTGCTTTGTTGTGGCTCATTTATACATACACATAACATACTGTGATCCATTTCATTCCCAGACCCTCTCCTTGTCCTCTCCTCCCTTTCCCTGATTCCCTGGCTCTTCCTTCCATTTTCATGAGATTTCCCCCCACACACACTTTTTTTCCTTTCTTTTTTCTAGTGTCTACATATGAAAAAATAAACAAACATATTTTCTGTGCTTGAAACAAATTCACCTCAATCATCTTCATACATCCTCACTATTACTATCATCAAAAATGATCACTTTCACCTGCTAGAAAAACTAAGGATCTTTTAAGAGAAAAACAGATATCTCTTCTTAATGACACAGGAGCTAACAAGAACTTTTATATGATTCTGGCCATTCTTAAGATCAGAGAGGAACTCACCAACATTCTTTCTCCCCTTTCTCTAATTGTTCTGATTTGCCAGGAAAGGAAGTACGACGTTGCCCAGTAAATATAATCTCACTTGGTTATCACATACTCCTCAGAGCTAGACAGAGTTTTAAAGAGTTAAAATAACGCTTAAAAAATATAAAGGAATTTTCCCCAGACAACACAGTGGCCAGTCACAGAGTTGGGACTAGAGCCCAGACAATTTCACCTCCAGCACACGAAGTTGTCTGGCTTCCAGGAATAACAGCTCCTGGGGCCCTGGTGCTCAGTGAGCTCCAGGCCATGTGTGCATATGTTCTCACATCCTTACCTGATTCTCTTCACATACTTCGATGTATGCATTCTGACTTCACATGCATTTGATCATTTAATTTTTTTGACTCTACAAAGTAAATTTTCACATTCTCATCTTTCTGGAGAGAAAGCAGTTCTTCCCAAACTCCTAACCTTAGAGATGTGGGTAGGAGCAATGACACAGTGAAATTGCCAGTTAGTAGAGTACTCTGGTGCTCGTTTTTCCTTCACTTTCCTTTTTCTTTTAGATTTTTGCAGAAGGTGGCAATTATACCTAATCTTGCATTCAACCCAGAATGGCATAGGGAAGTCGAGTACTGACTATAAAAACACTTGGAGAAAACATGCTATACAGAGTGACAAAATGCATTATGCAAACATGCTATGTTTCATTTAAAATTAAACTTCATCCATATGAATGAGGCGTGTGTTGTTTCTGATAGCTCACATCTGTGAAAACTGATTGGAAATAGTATACTTCCCCCAAATGTGCATGAGTATATGTGTATTCTGCTTTTTGTTGCACATACATCCATAAGTATATATACATGTATACATGTGCATAAATAAATATACATGTACAATAAATATTTATTAAATACATATGTTAATATACTTATTAAATAAATATTAATTATATGTAAATATAATATTTATTACCCAAAATACACATATAATTATATATTTAACTAAATATTAGATTATAAAATTTTCTCATGTCTCTGTTTCTGAAAATGTGTATGTACATGTTTGGATACCATTTCTTTTTATATCATTACCATTATTTGTCCATTTGCTTTTAGGCCTATTATTGTCCTTTTTCTGTGATAAATTTAGGAGAACATTATTCTTTTCTTTACTAATATTTGCTGTGAGCTCCAATTACCCTTTCTGTATAGATTCCTATAAATACATTTATACAAGTTATAAACATTTTAATAAAAATGTATATTTGCTTTTAGAAAGAGTTCATCAACTCACACTTGTATTACACTTGTTATTTTTCATATCACTGCAAGAACAGAGAACTGTCTATAAAAATGGTTTTAGGAAGGTAACTATACTGTTTATTTGATAGTGTTTATCACTACTGTAGAAAAATTTTTAAAAAATGTTTCTTAGTCTTTTGCATGTTCTCTTTTGTGGTTTGTTAAGTCTTTGTTATATTCTCTACAAGGACCTAAATATTTCTTATTTACTCTATTTTTTAATTTAACTCTGTATACAGGCTGAATTTTGTTTTAATGCATATATTTGATTTTCAAAGGAAAACAGTTTCCCTATTTCTCCATGGTGACAAAATGTTGTCTGGACTGCATTTTATTATCTCATAAAATTTTCTAGGAAAACATTTTATGCATAATGAAGTCCCCCAAATACAGTACTGTGATGTTGACTTATTGATAACTTGAGAGTTACAGTAGAAGATTATAAGTAGCTTAGCAATGTTGCATGTTGTTCTGAAACAAAGGAATAAACACTTCCCCTAAATGAATTAATCCCAAAGAACATTTTCCAGTATTTTAGACATTTTTAAAAATAAATGACAGAGCATTGAAAGTTATTTTAATGGTAGAATATTTTCCTAAGTTTTCTTCAGTGCATTTTCTCTAAAATTCTAGACTGGCTTGTACCTTCTAAATTTGGTGATAAAAAAATATCAGTCCTATATGAATGAATACCACATTTGGTATACACAGCAAATCTCTTTTCCTATCAACATTGCCAGCTGTGGTAATTCTGTGTCCTACACACTTTTCAGTACAAAGGTCAAGCGTCCATGTATATTCAAGCACTTGGCCCTAGAAGCTGGGCAGACTTGCTGGGTTGGATGGATTACTCCTAACTCCCTAGGTCCTTCCCATGTTTATAAGTCTGGCTTTTTCCACGGAGTCAAGGAAATCACTCTTCTGTTAAAATATGGAAATGGCAGTTGTAATTTGTAAAATCTCCTCCTAGACTAATATTCTCCATTTCCCAGGGATCAGCAAGGAATTGAACAAAGACTGGATGGAGGTTTTAGGTATAAACCTAACACAGCACCTGGCACAGAATGAAACTAGGAATGTACTGGAACCTTCCCAACTTCTCTAAGGTCACAGAGCATAAAGGGATAGAGAAGAAATCCGAAGGGAGACAGAAATGGAGAATAGCAAAGAGACTTCTCCTTGAGGGTCGATCAAGGAACGTCCTAGTGGAGATATTCCTTGAAACACAGCTCCGTGGAATATGTTCCTTTTAAAATAAGGCCTCTGTTTTCCACTGAGGTAAATGAAGGGCCCTTACTAACTCTGTGCTGGCTAGGAATACAATGTTCATTGGTTGCAATGGTAACTTTGAGGCACTGTAAAATATTAAAGTAACTTTTGAATCATTACCAATATATTTTATTACTATATAACATGGCATGAGGGTACTGGAAATTGAGCCTAGAGGTTTTCTACCATCAAGATACACCCCCAGTCTTTTTCATTTTTCACTTTGAGATAGGTCTGTTTCTTAGGACCTCACTGAATTGCTGTGACTGACCTTGAATTTGCAGTCCTCTTGCTTCAACCTTCCTCAACCTAGTCACTGGAACTACACGCATGTACAAACATGCTTAGCTAAATTTACATGTACTCTTAACCAAAGTGTTTGATTGTCTCAAACTCCACCATAAGGGATGATAGCTTTTACTATATAGCTTCTGTCTCTTACATTTTAATCACTTTAAGAGTAAGGGATTGATTTTTTCTTTTGGCCTGACAGCGGGCTGCTTATGATAATGGATTCTGATAGCTTGGAAAAGTTAATCCATCTCTGAAAGGATTGCAGACCAGCTCACTGAGCAGGGTGTGAACTAGTGTTTCAAATCCTGTGGTGAGACTGGATCTTGATTGACTTGCTGTACCTTAAACTAAGTATACCTTTGGCACTAATGTTAGGAACAGTGCTTGTCAATCAAGCCAATTTGTAATTGAGTCACTAATTTGACACATTGGATGAGTACTTATGGATTGGCTAACCTGAAGTCCATTCCAGGAGCCAAACTTCAATTTATGACATACACAGAGATGCATTCTGCAGATAACAAATGATTCCATTATTTTCTGCTCTGGTGAGATGTTTTTGATTGGTCCTAACCCTTGTGAGAATGTGTTTCATGTCATCCCACTTATTTTCAAGCCATTTTAGATAGGTAAGTTGTAGACATTCACAGGCCACAGTCTAACTTCTTTAGTTAATTATGTTTTCTTTAAAACAAATTTGGGTATAAATTTTGAGGGTTCACTTATCATACTCTGCCACCCTTTAAAACAACCACTAATGACTAAAGAATTTGTGACCCTTCAAAACAATCTTTAGTGTGACTAAAGAAGTCATAAAAATGACTTTAAAAAAACAGTAATAATTTTAAAAGAAGTTCTTTTTAACAAAGTTTAATTTGATGTGCTTTTCTTGGCTATTAAAAGTTAAGAGGACTCTTTTGATGGTAGATTTGCTCCCAAACATTGAGAATTATATCAGAGTAATTAAGTTTGAGTTGGGAAAAAGAAAGTAACTTCAGGAGCATCCTTAACATGCCCTAATTGTTTAAGCCACATCCCAAGGAACATGCGTAAGAACTGGCTCATAACATTTCCTTCAGTACCTATGAAAATATTTTCATGGAAATTTTACTCCATGGTATTACACTTGCTTAAAACTCTTATTTTGTCTCACAATATTTCCCTTTCAGAAATGGGTATTTCTGGGTAGTTAGGGTATAAAGAGAAAACTTAATATTACATTTGATAATTAGCATGAATATTTTCAGTAAGCAAAATAAATACTTTGGGTTTAATTTTGAAGGAAGTCCAAGAAAATCCCCGGTCACATTATTACAACTGAATGATTATACACATGAAGGGATTATAATTTTGGTCCCATTTTAGGTTAAATTACAATGGGTTATTTTCTTGAATTTGGCTAACAAATCCAAAAGAAAGTTTTTACATTTTATTATGCATATATCTGTGATCTCACAAAATATTCCTATATATTACTAAAATTAGTTGGAAACCAAGAACTCTGTCAAAGTTAATTACTCCTTCATTTTTTAACTCAATACTGAATAGTTAGGGTGATGAATAAAAGTTTATGATTGAATTAAATAAATTATTTTCAAGGTTTTTAATGTATATTGTACATGAAATTAAACAATGCAAAAATAAAGTGCATTAAAGAGGCTGATGTTTTGAAATAATTAAGGAAAATTAAAGAATTAAAAATATGTATCCCAAGTTTGCAGCAATGTCTTGTAGACTATCCATTCAATAGATATTTATTAAATCAAAATGGCATTGTTAATGAGAGTGTAGCTAAAATTCTTTATTTTTAATACTATTTAACAAATAATTAAAATTAAATAAATATATACCATAAATTCTATAAACTTTACAATATTATATAATAAAAATTTCTTTATACTTAAATATAGGAAAAGAGAAAATACTGTCTTATGACTTGTAAAATATTTTAACTTAAATTTTAAGTCTATATCAGCTAATTACTCTATTTTCATTTATTTTCTATACCCTTTCCTATATTTTCTCAGAACTATGCTTAGTTCAGGATAAACACAATTTGATGCCAGTTGCTTTAGGGAGTACTTAGGGAGATTCCAAAGTAATATTAGGGAAAGTATATGATACCATGTTAAACATAATCAAAATTTTAGTCACAGGTTAAACTCAAATAAAATTTAAGCATGAAATTGTACTGAAATAGCTACCAAACATTCCCCATGATATTCCTCTGGGGCTGCAGGAAATCCAGTGGCACAGAGTTCAATCTGGCACACTGGAGTAAGGAAAAGAGGTGATGCTCCTAAGCACTGAGAGGAACATAAAGCATATGTTGTATGATTCTCATGTTGTCCATGAAATTGTGTAATACAAAGTAGAGTATGTTAAAGATGACACTATAAATCCTAAAGCAATGGGTAAAATAAAACAAAACAAAGATATAACCATTAAGCCAATAACTGAAAGAAATAGAATCATAAAAACTATTTAATTCAAAGAAAGCAAAAGACTAATACAAAGATGGTAGGTTAAACCTGACTTTATCAATAGTCACATTAAATGTAAGTGGTTTAAGAACAACCATTAGAAGGCAGAGATTGTCAGACCAGATTTTGTGAAAAAGACATAAGTATGTGTTTTCCATAAGAAAACTTCCTTAAATATAGAGACATATAAGTTTAAACTAAAAGGATGGAGGAACATCTGGAACTCATATATTTCTAGTGGGAATGAAAAATGTTATAGCTTCACTAAAACCAGTCCAATGATTCTCATAAAGTTAAAGATACAATTACTATATGAACCGTTAATTGCACTACTAGGTATTTATCCAAGAGAAATAAAAATGTATGTTCACAAAAAACCATAAGTGAATGTTTATAGCAATTATAGCAAATTATACATAATTGTTCCAAACTAGAAACAAAGTAAATGTTCTTCAGTGAGTAAATGGATGAATGAACAGTGGTATATCCTTATAGATGCTATTCAGTAATAAAAAGGAACAGGAATAAAATATTGGAAAATGTAAATAAAACCTACAAATAAAATATACCTATTAAAATTTCTAAAGTTAAAAACTGACCATACAACATTTTAATAAGAGTGTGTAGAATGTAGAATTCTTATATAATACTTGCTGGATCATAAAATGGTAAAACCATGTTGGCAAACAGTTTGGTGGTTCTTTAAAAATTAAACATATACTTGCTGTATTAACTGGCCATTGACTCCTAGTAAATTACTCAAGACCAATAGTCCACAAAAACTTCAACATGATGGTGGTGATTTCACAGATGTGTACATATGTCAAAATGTATCAAATTGTACTTGTTAAATTTGTGCAGTGTATTATATATAGTATATGACTCAAATAAAAAATGTTAAGTAAATCAATAAAACTTGAAAAAGTACTTTGTGAAATGCAATGCTTAGAAGGTAACTTCAATGCAAATGTTACAAAAGAAAAATGTGTAATATCAGTGATCTAAGCAGGTACCCCCTAAGAATAGGAAACTAAAAGTAAAGTGAATACAAGAAAGTGGAATGATTCTGATGTAACTTTCCTGTGTACATATATGAATAGAACATTGTGAATCTCCACATCCTGTGCAACCACAAGACTGGGATCCTAATTAGAATAAGATGTTCTCCATGTTTGTATAAATATGTCAAAATATACTCTACTGTCATGTGTAACTAAAAAGAATAAATAAAAAAGTAAAGTGAATGTAAAAGAAAAAAAAAGATCAGAATAAAACTTAATGAAATACATAAAAAATGGGCAAGATATTTATTTTATGGAGGTCTTATAAATTGTGCCTAAACTGAGTGCTGGAGCACGTGCCTGTAATCTCAGCTAGTCATGAGGCCCAGGTAGGAGAATCATCAGTTTAAGGGCAGCCTGGGCAACTTACAGAAGACCCTGTCCCAAAATTAAAGGGAAAAATAAAGTGGGGGTGGGTGGTGATGATGTAGCCCAATGGTATAGGGCCTGGGTTCAATCCCCAGTACTGCAAAAACAAAAATAAATAAATATATGATAAAACCTTTGTACAAAAGAAAAGTGTGCATATTGATTAACAATACCAGGGATAGAAAAGAAGTTCTTATAATAATCTAGTAGATGCAATAACAGGTTTTTACTGGTTCGTAAGAACTAATTGTTAAGTTTGGAGGAATCTGAAAACCAAGTTTTAAATATAGCCATTATAAAAATTAAATTATATGCAATTTCAACTAAATAAGTAAAATTAAAAACAAAGGCAATGAATACTCAAAATTCACTACTTCCTAATTGATTTACTACAGTTTATAATATGTTTGCTCTTGAGTTTACATCTATTGTATTTATTTGGTGGAAATACTATATGATAAGGTTCTGCCACACATCTCTTATCAATGCTGTTTTTAAACATGTCACATTGATACTTTGATATTGGCCTTGATAGTGGGAGTATTTACACTATGGGAATCAGAAAATTCTTCAGACTTTGGCTTGATTTATTGTTTTGATGTTGTCTGGATATTTAAAAAGGTAGGAAAATGTTAATTATGCAGAATAATCGTAAAAGTGCATCAAGTCTCTAGCTATTACATGTGGGTAGCACAAAAATTGAGGAAATAATTTTAAATATCCAAAGAAGTTGTTTATGTCATAAAGAATAAGTTCCTACATAATAGTGCTGAGGCTGTAAGAAGACTCAGTTTAATGAGTATCATTTGTGCAAAAATGAGAAATTATTTAATACTAGATAACACTATATTTAGTGAAAGTAATTTTTTTAAAGTGCACTTTAGAACAATGCCATTGTCATATGTCATTGCTGTGCAGAGATAGATTGGCTATTGATAAGACTTTGGCAAAAATCAAAGAAAGTATTCAGCAAAATATAGTGTTAATTGAGATTTACAATAAAAATTAGTGTATACTTTTTATTATTTACAAATTATGTTATAGACCATTCATATCAATAAATATGACAATAAACGTGTGGATATATCCAATGCATACATTATGTGCTCCTCATTAAACATTTATTAGCATATCACAGCAATAATATCATGACATTAAAGATAATAAAAGGGTAAATTTGCTAGTAAATATACAAATGTATGTGAAATAACCAACTTCCTAAAACAATCAGTCTTTATCAAAACCAACACAAAAGAAATAATCTCAATAATTCTTTGTTAAAGAATTAAAAATCATACCTAAAAACTTTTTTATGAAGAAAATTCTAGGTCCAGATATATTCAGCAGTGAAATTTAACAAATTTAATAGAATAAATAATGTCGATTTGACATAAATAATTTCACAGTATATAATCTAAAATCTATTAGGCTATAATATGATATAATGTATATCATATAGGATGGCTGTAATATAATAGATATAATATATATGTGATAAAATGTGAGATGGGGAGCCCAGGGAGACACTCACACTAGAAGGAGATTTGATTTGTGGCAAGGATGACTCTGCAGAGTAATAGCAAAACAAATCTCTTGTTCAATAAATATGCTGAGTTAATTGCCACCCACATGGAAAAATGATAATTTGGGTTAAAGATTATGGCAGACTTCATCTCAGAATTTTTTTTTTTCATGCAGCATCAGCTGGGGTAGATCTCTTGGAGTTAGATGACACAATTCCAAGAAGTCTTAATCAAATTTGCAGGCAATTTGCTTATAGTTGTCAGCTGAGTGCTCAGCTAAGGACTGTGCCTGGAAGCCTTGATTTCTCATCACTTAACTCTGCATGGGGCTGCTTGGGCTTCCTCATAGCATGGTTGCTGGCTTCCAGGAGCAATGGTTTCAAAACTAGGAAGGAGAAGTTCCTCTCCTAAGGCCTGAAATCAGAATCTGGCCTAGATTACTTTTGCCCTATACTAGTGCTCAAATAAGTCACAGAACTCACCTACACTCAAGAGAGGAAACACAGAACGCCATATCTCAAAAGGAGTCAGACAATTCATCACCATCTTTACTCTTCCCCACCTAAAGTACCTCAGAAAAATTTCTCCCGAGTCCCATCTCATACCCAGCATATGATAACCATGCATTCAGTGAAGGCCCATGGGAAAGACTTGGTAGATGGGTACAGAAATGACTTCTTGGGGCTCCTTGTGATTCTGTTATGCCATCCTCATATGGCCATTAAAAGTTCACAAAATCTTTGGCTGTCGTCTTGAATGTACAACTAGTGAGTTACCCTGGTTATACTTTCTTCTCTGAAAGCTACACTAGACATGAAAATAGTCACCAATTTCTTCTCTCTTAGGAAGGACTTGTCACTTTCTGGAATTTAGTTCATTTAGATTTATTTTCATCCTTGGCACTCTGATGATTTTTTCACAGCTATAATTTTGTAGCTTATCTGGTTTGTTCCCATTGTTTGAATAATAGTGACAAACTCATAACTTTGATGTTCAACCAGAAGGAGAACATTTCTCCCAATTATTGATTTATGTATATACTTCCTACTTTATTCTTCTTTCAAATTTACTATAGAATGTTTTAAGAGCATAAATATTCTTCACAGTACATCTATGAAAATATCCCATAAATATTATTGTATTTGAAATATTATTTTTCTTTTATATTGGATTATCAACATAGTTGTGAGTCCTGATTTCTTCAACTAGTTCTCAGGGATCTTCTCTAACCTATTAATTTCATTTGTTCTTTGTATGTACAAGACATATCAGTTTTTTCCTAAATTTTTGTCCTAATTAGTAGTTATATAACTTATTGCTACTTTGAAAATTTCCTTTAAAAGAAAACTAAAATTATATTTGTAGCTTTATTCTGAATCCAAATCACATTTTATCTTCTAGCTCGTTCTCCTTGTGATAATGTTTCTCACTGAAATTTTTCCCATACATCTTTTACTTATTACCTCATTTATGATCATTATGAACATTGAAATATCTACAAGAAGAAGACGTTGTAGGGTAGGTAAAAAAAAGAGCAAGTATATATTTTCATACAACTTATTTATGTGTTGTAAAATTTTGGTAGAATATTTCCTAGTTTTTGATGCTTCCTTTCACCAGTGGACATCTATAAAAACCATTTGCATTGTTCACATGTCTTAATATGTGATTTTAATTTTCTTCTTAATATGGCAAAGGAATCAGGAATTCTTTATACCTATTCTTTCTTCTCCATATTACTTGAAGTAACTTTAAGGATTAAATGTTATTTTTGATACATTATTAGAATGTAGAATAATATTTTTGTACCTATTTATTTTCCAGGTAGATTAAGAAAAGCAGATTTAAAAGAAATAAGAAGCTGGGTGCAGTTTCACACTCCTGTAATCGCAGCAGCTCAGGAGGCTGAGGCAGGAGGATTGTGAGTTCAAAGCCAGCCACAACTACTTAGTGAGAAGGCCCTAAGCAACCTAGTAAGACCCTGTCTCTAAATAAAACATAAAAGGGGTGGGGTTTTAAGTGCTCGTTGGTTCAATCTCCAGTACCCAAAAAATAATAATAAAAAATAAAATCTTATTTAAGATTCATTATTTCAAAAGTACAATAATGGTTTATCCCTATAATGATTCTTTTGGGAAAATAACCTACTGCAATATATACATAGTTCAAATTAAGCCTTCCAATTTTCTGTTTCCCAACAAAGGACTCTCTTTGCAAGCTACAGTTTCAAAAAACAAACAAACAAACAAACAAACAAAAAAATCCAAACTTTTTCATCAGAAACCAAGGGAAGAAACACAGAATTATGCCAACATCTGGTTCAGTGCTGAAGAAACAACAGAAAACATCACCTTGTGCCTAATGAGTGGTGCTGACATTTTTACCCCTACAGGTGGTGTTGAAGGACTGGGGCAGGCCAAGTTCACAGAAGACACTTTCAAAAGAGAACATCTTCCATTTCAAGCAGGTGCCAAAAGAACAGCATTATTATTTTGTTCCAAGCTCAACAGGATAATTTTTCAAACTTTCCTCTGTGTTGATGTTTGAAAGGAAGTCATGCCACAGGACAATCCAAGGGACATAAAATTAGTCTACCTTGGGGACAATTTTTGCAATTCTGTTTTTCATTAAGAAACCCAATTGTGTCTAATGTATGAAAGATGATATATCATGAGCTCTGTAATGTTTTGAACAATCGATAAAAAAAGAATTATTTTCTGTGAGAAACTCTTGCAAATTACTGAATTAATTAAGTAACTACTATACCATGTCACACACTTCTTTCAAAACTAGTACATATGTTCATTGTGGTGTGTGTGTGCGTGTGCACGCGCACGCGTGTGTGTGTGCATGCGTGCATATATGATGCTGAGAGGCAGTGAGTTATGGAAATGGGTTTGAATGGTCAAGCATAGCTGAGAAGAAGAAATAGAACAGGATACTATATATAGTTCTTTGGTGGCATTATGCCTGTGTCTGGTATTAAGTTCTCACTCCCAAATTTGACTTATCTTTCCAATGTTTCTCAAGGTGCATGTCAAACATGAACCCTTTCTTTTTTGGCCATTGCTAACTCAGACATCTGAATTCCTTAAACACATTTGCATTCCACACTCAGTATTCAACTGCATGCTTTTGAAAAGTCAGTCTCTCTCCCTCTCTCTCTCTCTCTCTCTCTCTTTGAAGGTGGTTTGAGACTGTAGTTTTTATTTTTCCTCAGATAATCCTGATTCTAGAGGAAGTCCTGGCCTTTTGCCCCCATTTTGATCCATGATTCCATCATGAAAAGGATAAAAGGAAGGAATACATAAGTACTGCCAAGGCTGGACCTTGACATGTGGGTGTCTCCAGACTAATAATCTGGTACCACTTCAAAATGAATTTTAAATATTTATTCAATATTTCCTTTTAATAAAAATGTATACAGATGTAGATTCATTTATTAATTCACTCTGCTGCCCAAAGCAGAGTTAAAAATCTGAAAAAAAAATATAGCAGACCCAAGTTTTCATTTTCCTATAGCTCTTATTCTCTCTGCTGTTCTTTTGTGATAATCCAAACCAGACAACTTCTTGGCAAGCTTATTAAAGATTTAGATAATGAAGGAAATTCCTCAATCATATGAACAGTGTTATGCTGTGCAACTTCTTTTTTTCTTTTCGGTCTCAGAGTTTCAGCTGCCAGCTACTGCTGTCTTTTGGCTGACCACAACTGCACGTGCATGTTGCGAAACTACTCAGTAGAGGAATGTTCTTGAAGTGAGGATTGTCTTTACATTTTCATCTGAAGCACTGTCTGCTTCACATGGTTTGGACCCATTTATGTTTCTGTAACTACATAAAAAGCTGCATGAGAAAACTTCATTCAGCGGGCATCCCATTTCTAATTTATTCCACAGATAATTTAGCAGCCCTAGATCAGGGCTTCAGGCAATAGCCTGGTTGGCCTACTGCTCAAGTCAGATTCTATGCCCACTATTTAGCAACTCTCCTTCCTGTGATTTACCTCTTTTTTTTCCCCCCAGAATCCAGTCTCTTTGGCTGCTATATTCTAAATTTAACTTGTTTTTAAAAATATAACTTTTGGGGCTGGGATTGTGGCTTAGCGGAAGAGTGCTGGCCTAGCACGGGCGGGACCTGGGTTCGAAATAAAGGCATTGTGTTGTGTTCATCTACAAAAAAAAAAAAAAAAAGATTCTCTCTCTTAAAAAAATATATTTTTTAAGAGATAGAGAGAAATATATATATCTTTTTGTTTTGTTTTCCTCTTTATTAATTTTTGAGCCCCAAGGACCAAAGGAAAGCATTATAAAAGCCATAAAGTTTAGGAAGAAGTTGTGGCAGCAAATTCTGGATTTGCCAATCCCTACCCCGTCACCTTTTATCATCTGTAAATTAGAGAAAATATTATCTGTCTTGTGCAGTTGTGGAGAAGATTAGCCACAATTAATCTCCTTGATGCTCTTTTGAGATGACAGCTAATTTTATTACTTATAGTATCATGAAAATTTTAGTTCAGCATTTGATATGTGCTGAATTACGTAAAGTAAACTTGAAGTTTTTAGATGGGAAGGGGGATAGAAATAAGAATGACAGTGGAATGTATCCAACATAACTTTCCTATGTATATATATGAATACACCATTGTGAATCTCAACATTGTGTACATCCACAAGACTAGTATCCTAATTAGAATTCTAAGATATATTCCATGCTTATATAAATATATCAAAATATATTCTATTGTCATGTATAACTAAGAGGAAGAAATAAGAAAGAAAAAATTGTTTGAAAAATAATCATTTATGCTTTTATTCATTTTCTGCAAAAATATATTAGGCTCTTTTAGGTGTTAGACTCTTAAATTTAATTTTTACTCAAATTTAGATTTGAAAAACCACTTGTAACTATAATACAATTAAAGTTTGTATGCATGTGTGTGTGTTATTTATAGCTGTAGTATGTACTAAGGATTGTATAGAAATATATAAAATTATAAATAAACATTCCCCTCTCTTCTATTACACTGATCTGCAAAGGTAAAAATTATTAATAGTTTCTTGAATGTTATTCAAAATTTTCATGCATATCTCTTCTTTCATTGAACTAAATATTTACTTAAAGAACTTAAAGAAAAGAGAATAAACTCTCTTTTTCTCATCTCCCCACTCTCCTTGGTATGTGTGTGTGTAAAATATTTTCCTTTTATTTATCAAATTCTAATTTCTATGTAGTGAAATCTGCTTAACTCCTGTGAGTTATGGTAAATATATAAATTTGGATACTCCACAAAATGATTGAAGTTATGGAATATTTTCCCATTGCAGGCAACTGCTTTTTGGATTTCTAATACCAAATCCTTGCCGATAGCAAGATTTCCTACAAATGGAATTATACACTATCTTTTATGATTGACTCCATCTGCTAGCCAAAAACCTTTGAAATTTATCCATTTTATTTCATGCATCAATGACTCATCATTTTTCAGCTCCACCATATGAACATACTGAAATCTGTTTAGTTGCTTCTTTCTTGGTAGATAATCAGATTATTTTCAGTTAAATATTATGAATAATATAGATATGCATGTTTACACACCAATACTTTTGTGGACATATGTCTTTATTTCTCTTTGGAATGTAACTGTTGGATCATAGAATAAGTGTGTGTTTATAAGAAACTGCCAGTTTTCCAAAGCAGCCAAACCATTTTACACTTTTGCAATGTATGAGAAATCCAACAGTTTTACCTCTTTACCAACATTTTATGTGAGATGGGATATCATTTTAGTTTTAACTTGTATCTTCCTGATGATCAATATTTTGGTCACCTTTTCATGTTGTTAGTAGGAATTTTATAAATTATTTTGTGGTGTTTATTAAAATATTTTTCAGATTAATGTACTTTTAATTCAGGATTTTTTTATGATTAAGTTGTAGGAATTCTTTATATTTTCTAGATGCAAGTCACTTTTTTGACATATAAGTTACAAATATGTTTCCCTAGGACACAGTTTGCCTTTTCATTTTCTGAACATTGTCTTTTTATCAGCAGAAATTTTTAATTTTAATTTTTTTTAATAGTAAGGGCTTTTTCTACCCTGGATAAAAATCTTTGCCCAACCCCAAATTGCAGAAAGAGTCTTCTCTGTGTTCTTTTAAATCTTTTAGCTTTTATATTTACATATATGATTTGTCTCAAATTGAGTTTTGAGTGTGGTATGAGATAGAAATCAAGATGCATTTTAAAAATATGGACATCTAGTTGTTCCAACATGACTTTTTATAAAGACTTTCCTTTTGAATTAATTTGGTGCTTATAAAGAAAACATAGTGACCATGTACTTGTGGTTCTATTTCTAGATTTTGACTTGGTTTCATTGATCTGTATGTATAGCTGTAAGTTGACATCACAATCTCTTGATTACTGTAACTTTGCAGTAAATGTCTTATAATCAGCTAGTACAAATCTTCCAAATTCATTCTTTTTAAAGACTGGCTATTCTAATGCCCTTTGAAATTTCATATACATTATAGAATCATCTTTCTCTAATCCTTCAAAAATTTCTTCCCAATCCCTGCCGGAATACTTTTTACTATACAGCTTTTGTATACATACTTTTAAATTGATCTTATTATGTATTTATTGATTTTATTATAAATAATATTTTTAATATATTATATTTTCCAAACTTAAGCCTCGGTAGAAGAGAGACCGATGATGCAATCCCAGTCAGATACTAATCTTTATGTTAGGCATTTATTTATTCAGCTTAATTGAGCTGGAAAGGACCTCTATTGTGTAATAGAAATGGTAAGGATGGTTATCTTTGCATTGCTTCTCATTTTAGGGGAAAAAATTCAGGATAAAAAATTCCGGGGATAACATTTTTTACAGGTTTAAAAAAAATTATAGGTTTGTTTTTTAAAGCACTTTGAAGTTTACAGAAAAATTATGCATAAAGCATAGACTTTTCATATGCTCCTTTTCCCTACTGTATTAATCAGCTTTCCATTACTTTACAAAAAAACCCAAGATAATCAATTTCAAAAAAAGAAAGGTACGTTTTGGTTCACAGTATGGAAGTTTCAGTCCAAATAGCCTGATGGCCCTGTTGTTTTAGGCCTGTTGGAGAGACAGCACATCATTGTGGGTATGGTGGGAGCATGTTGCGGAGCAAACTATTCACCTTGTGGTTAGAAAACATTTTTTTAAAAAAGAGGCGAGACCACGGTTCCACAATTCCCTTCAAGGACATGCCCCCAATAACTTAAAACTTCCCGCTAGGCCCCATTTCTTAAAGGTTTTACAACCTTCCAAAAGTGCGAAACTGGGAACTAGAGCTTTAACACATGGGCCTTTCAGAGGCCTTTGAAATCCAGACCAGGGCACCTATCCCAGGTTTTCCTTATTTGTAATGTCTTACATTAGTTTGATACAATCGATGAGCAATTCTGGATGCATTTTGCTTAGTCTATTTGGGCTTCTATAACCAGAAGACTGGGTAATTTATAAACAATATAAACTTATTTCTGAGACTACTGAGGTCTGGGAATTCCAAGATCCAGTTGTCAGCAGATCTGTTATCTGGCAAAGGCCCATTTCCTGCTTCGAAGAAGAGCTCCTTCTCACTGTAGTCTCACTCGGTGAAAGAGCAAAAAAATGAGCTCGGGCTTATTTTGTAAGGATGCTAATCCCATTCACAAGGGCTCCACTGCCATAACATAGTCACCTCCCAAAGGCTTTGCCTCCTAATACCACCACCTTGGGAACTAGGTTTCAGCATGTGAATCCTGAGAGGACACAAATATTCAGACCATAGCACATCCATAATTTACATTACAGTACATCGTTTATATTGTACAGATCAAGGTATTTTGAAAAGTGTATTATGTCATACATTCACCATTATACTATCCTACGGAGTTCACACCTGTAAACATCCCTGTACCCCGCTGTAGGTTTCCATAGGTTTCTAGTACCTATCCTTGACTAGGTTGGGAAAGTGCTCTTTTTTTTTTTAGTTTGCTGAGGGTTGTTTTTTTTTTTTTAATCATGAATGCATATTAAAACTTTTCTTTCTCTTTTTGGTACTAGGGATTGAAGGGTTTTGGTACTCTACTACTGAGATACATCCTGAATTTTTTTATTTTTTATTCAAGGTCTTGATACATTGCCTAGATTGACCTTGAACTTGGAATCTACCTACCTCAGCTTCCTGAGTAACTGGGATTACAGGCGCGCGCCATCCATGCTCTGCTTGGATGTTAAATCTTGTTAAATTATTTTTCTACATTTATTAAAATAGCCATATGGGTTTTTTTTTCTTTTTCTTTTTTTGGCCTTTATTCTGTTATCGTGGTAGTTTACATTGATTGATTTCCAAATGGTACACCAATATTGCATTCCAGGTAAGCCTCACTTGGCCATAATGCATTATAATTTTTATATATTACTGAATTTAATTTGGTAACATTTTGTTAAGGATTTTTTTGTGATTTATGCATGAGAAATATTTCTCTATAGTTTTCTTTTTATGTTTTTTCTGGATTTGGTATTACAGCACTATTGGCCTCGTAAAATGGGCTGGGAAGTATTTCCTCCACTATTTTCTGAATGAGTTTGCAAAGGATTGGTCGTGGCCACAACATAGAACATAATATTTTTCTTATCTTTTTATTTAATATCTTTATAATCTTTATGAGTTACCCTCTTCATACACCTACTAAATATCTTCCACATAATCATTTTCAACTGTCTCTGTGTAAAAATGGTTGAATTTTGCCTTTTTATCTATTCTAACAGTCTCTAATTTTAATCAGTTTAACTTAATTTACATTTATGTAATTATTAATCTACCTCTTGCTCTTTATATTATTTCTTCTTTTATTTTTCCCCTTTTTCACTATTTTTCGTCTTCAACATTAACCAAATATTTACTATTGTTCAATTTGTCTATTCTTGTTGCATTTCAGCTATAATTTTTTGTCTTCATTATTAGTGTTTGGTCCTGTGATTATAATAAGCATTATTAAAGTACAACACTGTGATTTACATTAAATTTCTATATCTTTCATGTACAATGTAAAAATCTTATCTTCCCCCACTCTTTGTGCTTGTCATATATTTTGTCTTTTAATTAGTTAAAACTACACATTTCGTAGTATTTTTCTTTAAACAACTCTCTTCTAAATAAAGTTATTAGATGAATAGTTGTTATACTAGTAAGGATTCTCTAAAGGAGCAGAAGCAACAGAATATGTATATGTAGTAAAAGGGGATGTATTAGATAGGCTTGCATCATCAGAAGCTGGATAGGCCCACAGTGCTCCTCTGTAGACTGGAGGGCTAGAGGAACTAGCAGCTACTCAAAGAAACTTAAGCCTCGGTAGAAGAGAGACCGATGATGCAATCCCAGTCAGAGACTGGATGCCTGGGAACTCCTTAGAGGACTGCTGGTGAGAATCTACATTGGAAGTGTGGAGGAACTAGAATCTGATGTCCTCAGGTGATGGCAGCAGCAATCAATACGCCTGCTCGGGAAGAATAAAGTTTGCATCTTTCCCTGGCTCCTCCTCCTCATCTCTTGTTTTGTCAAGGTTCCCAGCCTGCTGACCAGCGCTGCCTACATTTCGTGACTCTCTCCCATCAGTTTGCTGTCCCACATGCCAGTCATCTCTGGAAACACCCTCGGAGACACCCCCAGAAGTCTTCTCATCCTAGACATCTCTTGATCCAATCAAGTTGACTATGCAGATAAATCATCACAAGCCATTTTTATATTTTTCCATATACTTACTCTTTTGATTGCTCTTTATTTCTTTGCTGACATGTAAGTCCTTTTTTTTATTGTTGGTTGTTCAAAACATTACATAGTTCTTGACATATCATATTTCACATTTTGATTCAAGTCTTTGCTGACATGTAAGTCCTTTTTACTATCAGTTATTTTCAAGATTTCAAGGCTTCCTTTAACATTCTTTTGTAGTGCAGATCTTCTGGCTATGAAGGTTTTCTGCTATTTATCTGAAAACATCTTTATTTGCCTGCATTTTGGCAGGTTACTTTCTCAGGTTATAAAATAATAGATTGAAAGATCTCTCCCTCCAGCCCTGATAAAGGTTTCACTTTGTTATCTGCCAGCTTCCGTTGTTTCTGATGAGAAATCAGGCCTTTTTCTTAGTGCTTTTTCCCCACGTGTTTCATGTTTCTCTGACTGCTTAAATATTTTCTTTATCTTACTTACAGTTTTATCAATTTGATGCCTACTTTACCTAGATGTGGTTTTTCTTTTTTCTTGTTTTGTTTTTGTCAAATGTTTCAATTCTTTGCGTTTATGTTCTATCTTAAAATTGTAAAACTTTTTAGCCATTATTTTTTCAAACTTTCCTTCCTTCCTTCTTTTTTTCTTTACTTCACCTTAACCCTGCATCCTCTCTTTGTTGGCTCCTGTTGTATATGTTAGGTGGCTGAATACTATCTCACAGTCATAGTGTCTCTATTTCCTCCAGTCATTTTTCCCCTGTGTACTTTATTTAGTATATTGTGTATTAAACAGTTTTCAAGGACTTCATTTTCTTCTGGATGATTCAATTTTCTTATTGTTTTTTAAATTTCAGATATTGTATATTATGGCTATCAATTTTTTGTATAACTTTCTCTCTCTCTTCTGAGATTTCCTATCTTTTATTTTCTTTTATTATATTTTCTTTTAAACATTTTTTCTCCATCTTTATCTTCACTGGCCCTACTTCCATTTACTATTTTTTTCCAACTATGACTCATAATTCTACCTGTTCATGTCTAATATTTTAATTTATTGTATTTTGAATATTAAAAATGTTGGTTTTTCTTCCTTTGAACAGTGCTGTGTTTTATTTCAAAAATTAGTTGATTTATTGGAGGCTCGGTTTAATCCCAGAAAATCTTGGTTTGAGGCTTTTTGAAGAGGATATTCTAGGATTACCTTTATGCAGGGGCACAGGAGTGCTGTTCTATGGTACATCCTTCATGAGGTCTTAACTGAATGCTCAATGTATAGGTTATTCAGAAAGCTCTCTCTACTCTGATTGGTTGAAACTCCAACATACCTCAACATTGGATAATGTCCAGAATCACCATCCAATTCTTAATGCTTCAGTAGCTATTAGTCAAGATTTGGCAGTCTCACAAGGTATATACACAGCTTGGTATTCAAGGGGAACACTGTGTGCATATGTAAATATATTATATTATATCATTTTATTAATATATCACATATATTATATATATTTAATATTAATGTCTATTATATTTATTATAGATATTATATTTTGCATAGAAGGTGTGAAATAAGTACCCTATTTTTTTCTAAAGAAGAAGTTTCCATTTTGATCATTTCTTATTGACCAACAAGAGTATGTAAGCAGCATTTGTGGTATTTCTGTATAGCTACCTACTCTCCCAAACTTTATTCTTCAAATGCCATCTTCCTCAGGAGGCCTGAGTTTGGATCTCACTTTGACCTAGAGAAATTTTGCTCTGTTTGATCTGCACTCCCCTGCACCATAGTTGGTAAGATTCTTTGAGATAGAAAGCCATGGTAAAAAGGGAGCTCATCTCATATATTCCCTTTTCTCAAATATCATGGACAAGTGTGCATTATCTATTGTCAAATTCCTGAACAGAGTTGCTTTAAATTTTGTCAATTTTTTAGTTATTTAAGACAGAGAAGGTAAGTTTAATCTATTGCTTTGACCTCTAACCTGTATACTTACGGTTCAGTGTCCTCATTAAGCATTTAAAAAATACAAATGATATCTCAAAAAGTTTGCTGTAGATTATTTTTTTTTAAAAAATATACATCTTAGAAACATTTGCATATCAGCATTTATGACTCAGTTTCATTCTACAGAATAGTGACATTTTATTTCATTGAATGTCTTTGCTATATTTTATCTAAATACTCTCATGAAAAGATGTTTGATTATCTTATCTATTACAAATAAAGCTGCAAAAAAATTCTTACACATAACTCTTGGCCTATTATTAGTGTGAATGTACCATTGTACTATACTTATGGCAGTAGAGTTGATAGATCAAAAATAGAAAAGTTTTAATTTCAATGGAAAATAACAAAGTATTCTGAGAATGCAATTTTATACCTATATCACTAGTGCAGGACAGTTTTTGTTCCTCAATCTTCTACTGCACAGGAATTATATAAAAATATTTTAAAAGAAAAAGTGATAAAATTATGTATAGTCATTTAGGTGAATGGAATCTTCTCAGTGATATCTTAACCTGATATTTGTGTTGGGGCAGGTAGTAACTGGGGTTCAATCCCAGGGGTGCTATACCACTGAAATATATATCAGTCCTTTCTTCTTTCTTTTTTTTTCTTTTGAGATAGGTTCTTGTTAAATCCCATGTAGCTGGGATTATAGGCATATACCTCTGTGCACAGTTTAAAGTTATAAAGGAAATCCTTTGTGTGGTTTCTCCACTGACACCTTGTAGTATCAGAGGTATAAAAATTTAATAAACAGGGCTGGGGATGTGGCTCAACTGGTAGCGCGCTCGCCTGGCATGCGTGCAGCCCGGGTTCGATCCTCAGCACCACATACCAACAAAGATGTTGTGTCCGCCGAGAACTAAAAAATAAATATTAAAAATTCCCTCACTCTCTCTTTAAAAAAAATTAATAAACAACTACTAAATTGATTTGAATGGATATAGTGGATTTTTACACTTTTTGAAAAGTAAGTAAGAACAGTTATATTAGGAATATTGAAAAAATAAAGAGCTCTGAACCTAAAATGGTTAATGGAAGTTAAGGTATGTACATTACTGACAAGAGCCCCTTTGGATGGAGTTCCACGGAGGAACTGTCAGACCAGCTCACTGAAGCTTTATAAATCTAAAGCTTTTCTCTGATTAATTTTCTCCTCTCTATCCCAGTGGCCTAGATTCCTGAGAAGCATGTTTTCACAACTGGTTGAAAATTAAAGATTAGTTGGGTTTGATCACATACTACTTCTCTTAGATCAAGGGTAGGAAATGGAGACATTTCAAAACATACTCACCAGTTTAGCCATACAGTTTGGGGCTTGTTCCAGGTGGAGAATACAACACTTCCTTTATAAATTCTTTTATGTCCACTCTCACACATGTCATGTCCCATGTGTCTCTATTTCCTCCAGTCTTTTTTCCCCTGTGTACTTTATTTAGTCTTTTCTGTTCGCTGAGAAATAAAATAGTACTAGAAAATAACCTCAGAACACCAGAAATATGTGTTCAGTGACAGGCCACGCTGACCAGAGGGGTGCAGCTTCTAACAAAGAAAGGAGCCCACACTTGCTTTATTTACATCAGGACAGATCAAAAGGATTCAATAGAAACTTCATAAAAACAGGATAGTGGTAGGGCAGATAGGCTGCTCAGCTCTTAATGGGTCAAATCCATCTCCTATGTTGCAAGGGACTTTTGGCAGAGCTTGGTAAAAATTCACATGCACTGGGCCATCTTAAAACCAGCAGAGGTGCTGCTGGAAGTTCCCAGATATCAGATTTTTCTACTCAATGGCTTTCATGCCAATCTGGTCTATGCACATTTCATGTGTGGCTTCCTGCAGTCAATTAGCGTTCAAGAAATCAGGTACAGGGAAGGAAGGAGGGAAGGAATGATGGAAGGAAGGAAGGAAGGGCCCTACAATCTCAACAATTTCTGCAAGTAATTCTAAAATTGTCCATGATTTTCCTTTAGAGCTGGTTTACATAAAATAAATAAAAAGAATTTTATGAGCAAAAATAGTTAAAACAAATACCAAAGATAAAAAATTCATGGAGAAGTTGAGCATGGTGGTGTTCCCTATAATACCAGCAGCTCAGGAGGCTGAGGCAGGAGGATCGTGAGTTGAAAAGCCAGCCTCAGCAACTTAGCAAAGCTCTAAGCAACTCAGGGAGACCCTGTCTCTAAATAAAATATAAAAAAGGGCTGTGGATGTGGTTCAGTGGTTAAGTACCCCTGGGTTCAATCTCCAGTAAAAAAAAAAAAAATCATGAAGAGCACATGAAGAAATGTATGTATCATTTGAGCAAGTCAGCACAAGTGTTTTACTTTTTCATGTACAAATTTAAGCACATGGAATTATTTCTTTTATTGATAAAGAAAGCCACAGAGAAGTGGTGGACTTTGAACTGAGCATTATGGCTGAATGGAATTTGCTAGTTAAACAAGTAAAGAAGGATATTCCAGGAGGCAGAAGCAGCACTTTCAGGAGGCTCCTTCTTCCAGAGTTAATCTCGCCTTCCTCTGGACTTCTGTTTCACTGTGTATTCATTTCCAATATCAGGCTGTTTCTGCATTCCAAATGTCAGAGGCAGGCACTTGTGGTAAGTCACTGAACACTTGAATAAGGAAAAGTCACGGAGTGGTGAGATAGAAGAGTGAGCATGGGCAAGGCTACATCTACTACTGTTTAGGTGTCATGCTAGGTGGATGGTGCCAATACCAAGTATTTAAAAGAAGATCAAAAAGTTTATGTTCTATGTGCAGGGACAACTTTAAACACATGATACAATTAGTAGCACACACAGTGCCCTAAGAACTTATCCCCCTACATGTAATTTTTCCATTAGCTGAATAGGGAATAAAAAGTCTATAGCAGTAATACAGGCACAAGGTGATGGAAACCATAAATATGGTAGTCCCAGTGTATATGGATAAAAGGACAAAACTCAAAGACATTTCAAAGGAAGAAATAACAAGTCCTATTGCCAAGTTAGAAATGCTGAATGAAGACCATCAAAAGGATGTTTAGATTTCTTGCCCAAAGAAATCAGAGTAGCTATATATGAAATGGGGCTAGTTGGAAAGGATCTTGACTTGAGGTTTGGGAGAGATGAAGAGTTGGGTTAGTGGAAGTGTTGAGAATGGTGGGACAACCATATTGAAAGTTCCTTATGAGCTCTTGAAAGGAAATTTGGAATATATGTGAGAAGTCGAGATTGAAGATGAGTGAGGATGAGAAAAACAAGAAGAAATAATGTGGAGTTTGCAAGAAAATATATCTTGACTTTGATGTATGTTTCTAAGAGTCTAAACACATGCCTGAAATAAGAACTAAATCCTAGAAACACTGGATACAGTACAAATGCAACCACAGCCCTTATCTGGAAGTGTTCCCGCTTAATGTGGTTTCATTACCACTGTGCAGGTTCAATGGCTTCTATAGGTTTGGGTCCTGCATGGCTTGGTATGATACTGAGGCTGGCAGGCAAGTGTGTTAAGAAAGTGAGCTAGACTTTTCTTTATTGGGAATTTGCAAATGGACATGTTTTACAAATTTAGTAGCAGGGCTCAAAAATGTATCCAGTTTTCATGTTAAAACTTTTGCTTAGAGGTCACTTCTTTTGTGTGGTACTATATGGACACAAAGGCAGGTTGGAATTTTCTAGACAAAACATAAGGATCTTGTGTGTCAAACCTGCTCTCTTGATGTTTGCTATTTCCCTTGGCTTTCTTGGCCACACCTCCAAAATGATGCTTTAAGTCATTTCGGAATGTTCCTGGGATAGAAAAGATTGATAGTTTGGTTTTTTTTTTCCAAGAAAATATTTAGAAACTTCAGAAATTGCTATTTTCAACATGCCATAGCCTACCTCATCTGCCCTTTCACATAAAAGATACCACAAATGCCTCTTACACAACTTTTGTTGGCTGCTAAGGAATGATCAAAATGGAAACTCCTGCTTCAGAAACAAATAAGGTACTTATACATAATCCAGGAAAACTTTCAGAAATGTTTGCAAATATCCAAGGCTAACAGGAAACAAGAAAAAATACCTGAAGATTTCTGTAGAGGCATGGTTTCAAATCATATCTGAGGGTGACTCAGAGTAAGAAATACAAATTCTATCATGATCCATGACCATGTATATGACACACACACACATACAGAGACAAAATTTGCAGAGACAATACTTAATCATGCTACCTGGCAAACACACTTTTCTGTTCCTATTCCTATTCTATTCTATTGTACTCTATTCTATCCTGTAAAAAACAATGCTGATCATGACTCATTAAAATGATTTCATATCTTTGGGCTTGAAAATATTGCCAAACCATTTATAGGCCTATAGGAACAAATTTGTTTTTCTAAGCTTGGAAATAAGCTGTACTTTTTCATCCTAGGGAACTTTATGGATTGTTTGCATCTCCTCATTCATTAGCCTTACTTGGATGGGAAATGGACATTTGGCTTGTGGACTCACCCTCATACATACCTTCTTGTTGTCAAGTCCCTTATAGCCATTACCACTTCTCTGTCTGTATCTGCCCTTCACTACCACAGCAAATTGAACAAAAAGAACAACTCTACTATGTTATTAGAAAGATTCAGTACTAAATGGTAGACTGGTGATTATTCTGCCAGTATCTCCAGGGACTCAATAAGTGGAGGAATCCAGGAAAGACAGGACCAGAGAATTAGTGGTCCCAGAATTTCCAGTGGGGAAGACTGAGGAGCAGTCTCTGATTGAGCCCATGATGTCAGCTACTCCCTCCACCACATTTCCCAAACTTTATTCCATAGAACACTGTCTTGGAAATTACTCTACAAATAAGAATCTGATATATTTAAATTTGTTTGAGAAATCTATTTATCCCAGAGACTGATATTCTTATTAGCACAATAAAGTCACACATGTGCGCGTGAGATCTCTCTTTCTCTCTCTCTCTCTCATACACACACACACACACACACACA
>KZ294778.1:1119901-1157552 GCA_002406435.1 Spermophilus dauricus | reverse complement strand
TGAAACTTGACACAATAAAGCAGTTTCAAGTTCTATCTCTATGTTTTGCTTCCTCTTGATGTAGCCCTAAGCAGTGAGTGGCGGGAAACACTTTCATTCAAAGGGGTTTCCAAGCTTCCAAAAATTTCGAATCTCCAGTAAACTCAGCAAATATGTTTTCACCCAAACTGGATGATACTTTCAGGGAATGATCAGTATACTAAGCCCACTTGGTTCCCAAAATTTCGTTCTTCTATGTTGAAGCATTTGTCTCCAGTAACAGTTTGAATTTTGGTGTTTTACTGTGTTTTCTCCTATATTGATAGAAGGATTTGGAACTCTCAATAAAACACGTTTTGTGCTGGCCTCCTGAAACTTGACACCATAAACCAGTTTCAAGTTCTATCTCTATGTTTTGTTTCCTCTTCATGTAGCCCTAAGCAGTGCCTGTCGAGAAACACTTTCATTGAAATGGGTTGCCAAGCTTTCAAAAATTACGAGTCTCCAGAAATCTCAGCAATCATTTTTTCAAGCAAACTGGATGACACTTTCAGGTAATGATCAGCACACTAAGCCCACTTGGTTCCCCAAATTTCGTTCCTCTATGTTGAAACGTACGTTTCCAGTAACAGTTTGAATTTTGGCGTTTCTCTCTGTTTTCTCCTATATTGATAGATGTATTTGGAACTCTAAATCAAACACGGTTTGTGCTACCTTCTTGAAACTTGACACAATAAAGTAGTTTCAAGCTGTATCTCTGTTTTTTGTGTCCTCTTTATGTAGCCCTAATCAGTGTCTGGCAAGAAACAGTTTCATTGGAAGTGGTTTCTAAGCTTCCAAAAATTACGAGTCTCCAGTAATCTCAGCAAATAGTTTTTCACACAAACTGGATGATACTTTCAGGTAATGATCAGTACACTAAGCCCACTTGGTTCCCCAAATTACGTTCTTCTATGTTGAAGCGTTCGTTTCCAGTAACAGTTTGAATTTTGAAGTTTCACTCTGTTTTCTCCTATATTGATAGATGTATTTGGAACTCTAAATCAAACACGGTTTGTGCTAGCTTCTTGGAACTTGACACAATAAAACAGTTTCAAGTTCTATCTCTATCTTTTGTTTCCTCTTCATGTAGCCCTAAGCAGTGACTGGCGAGAAACACTTTCATTGAAAGGGTTTGCCAAGTTTCTCAAAATTACAAGTCTCCAGAAATCTCAGAAATCATTTTTTCATCCAAACTGGATGATACTTTCAGGTAATGATCAACACACTAAGCCTACTTCGTTCCCCAAATTTCGTTCCTCTATGTTGAAGCGTACGTTTCCTGTAACAGTTTAAATTTTGGCATTTCTCTGTGTTTTCTCCTATATTGATAGATGTATTTGGAACTCTAAATCAAACACGGTTTGTGCTAGCTTCTTGAAACTTGACACAGTAAAGAAGTTTCAAGTTGTATCTCTGTTTTTTGTGTCCTCTTGATGTATCCCTAAGCAGTGTCTGGCGAGAAACACTTTCATTGAAAGGGGATTCTAAGCTTCCAAAAATTACGGGTGTCCAGTAATCTCAGCATATGTTTTTTCACCCAAACTGGATGATACTTTCATTTAATGATCAGTACACTAAGCCCACTTGGTTCCCCAAATTTCGTTCCACTATGATGAAGCGTTCGTTTCCAGTAACAGTTTGAATTTTGGCGTTTCACTCTGTTTTCTCCTATATTGATAGATGTATTTGGAAATCTAAATCAAACACGGTTTGTGCTAGGTTCTTGAAACTTGACACAGTAAAGAAGTTTCAAGTTCTATGTCTGTTTTTGTGTCCTCTTGATGTAAAAGTAAACAGTGTCTGGCAAGAAACCCTTTCATTGAAAGGGGTTTCTAAGCTTCCAAAAATTACGAGTCTCCAGTAATCTCAGCAAATAGTTTTTCACACAAACTGGATGATATTTTCAGGTAATGATCAGTACACTAAGCCCACTTGGTTCCCCAAATTTCGATCCTCTGTGTTGAATCGTACGTTTCCACTAACAGTTTGAATTTTGGCGTTTCTCTCTGTTTTCTCCTATATTGTTAAATGTATTTGGAACTCTAAATCAAACACGGTTTGTGCTAGCTTCTTGAAACTTGACACAGTAAAGTAGTTTCAAGTTCTATGTCTCTTTTTGTGACCTCTTGATATAACCCCAAAACAGTATCTGACGAGAAACCCTTTCATTGAAAGGGGTTTCTAAGCTTCCAAAAATTACGAGTCTCCAGTAATCTCAGCAAAATTTTTTCACCCAAACTGGATGATACTTTCAGGAAATGATCAGTACACTAAGCGTACTTGGTTCCCCAAATTTCGTTCTTATATGTTGAAGCCTTTGTTTCCAGTAACTGTTTGAATTTTGGCGTTTCACTCTGTTTTCTCCTATACTGATAGATGTATTTGGAACTCCTAATCAAACACGGTTTGTGCTAGCTTCTTGAAACTTGACACAATAAAGCAGTTTCAAGTTCTATCTCTATGTTTTCTTTCCTCTTCATGTAGCACTAAGCAGTGACTGGCGAGAAACACTTTCATTGAAAGGGGTTGCCAAGCTTCCAAAAATTACGTGTCTCCAGAAATCTCAGCAATCATTTTTTCACCCAAACTGATTGATACTCTCAGGTAATGATCAGCACACTAATCCCACTTGGTTCCCCAAATTTCGTTCCTCTATTTTGGATCGTACGTTTCCAGTCACAGTTTGAATTTTGGCGTTTCTCTCTGTTTTCTCCTATATTGATAGATGTATTTGGAATTCTAAATCAAACACGGTTTGTGCTAGCTTCTTGAAACTTGACACAGTAAAGTAGCATCAAGTTCTATGTCTGTTTTTGTGACCTCTTGATGTAACACTAAACAGTGTCTGACGACAAACCCTTTCTTTGAAAGGGGTTTCTAAACTTCCAAAAATTACGAGTCTCTAGTAATCTCAGAAAATATTTTTTCACCCAAACTGGATGATAATTTCAGATAATGATCAGTACACTAAGCCCACTTGGTTCCCCAAATTTCATTCTTCTATGTTGAAACGTTCATTTCCAGTAACAGTTTGAATTTTGGCGTTTCACTCTGTTTTCTCCTATATTGATAGATGGATTTGGAACTCTAAATCAAACACGGTTTGTGCTAGCCTCTTAAAACTTGACACAATAAAGCAGTTTCAAGTTCTATCTGTATGTTTTGTTTCCTCTTCATGTAACGCTAAGCAGTGACTGTCGAGAAACACTTTCATTAAAAGGGTTTGCCAAGCTTCCAAAAATTATGAGTCTCCAGTAATCTCAGCAAATATTTTTTAAACCAAACTGGATGACACTTTCAGGTAATGATCAGTACACTAAGACACTTGGTTCCCCAAATTTCGTGCTTCTATGTTGAAGCGTTCGTTTCCATTAACAGTTTGAATTTTGGCGTTTCACTCTGTTTTCTGCTATATTGATAGATGTATTTGGAACTCTAATCCAAACACGGTTTGTGCTAGCTTCTTGAAACTTGACACAATAAAGCAGTTTCAAGTTCTATCTCTATGTTTTGTTTCCTCTTCATGTAGCCCTAAGCAGTGTCTGGCAAGAAACCCTTTCATTGAAAGGGGTTTCTAAGCTTCCAAAAATTACGAGTCTCCAGTAATCTCAGCAAATATTTTTTTCACCCAAACTTGATGATACTTTCAGGTAATGATCAGTACACTAAGCACACTTGGTTCCCCAAATTTCGTTCTTCAATGTTGAAGCGTTGGTTCCAGTAACAGTTTGAATTTTCGTGTTTCACTCTCTTTTCTCCTATATTGATAGATGTATTTGGAACTGTAAGTCAAACACGGTTTGTGCTATCTTCTTGGAACTTGACACAATAAAGCAGTTTCAAGTTCTATCACTATATTTTGTTTCCTCTTCATGTAGCCCTAAGCAGTGACTTTCGAGAAACACTTTCGTTGAAAGGGGTTGCCAAGCTTCCAAAAATTATGAGTCTCCAGTTATCTCAGCAAATATTTTTTTCACCCAAACGGGATGATACTTTCAGGTAATGATCAGTACACTAAGCCCACTTGGTTCCCCAAATTTCGTGCTTCTATGTTGAAGCGTTCGTTTCCAGTAACAGTTTGAATTTTGGCATTTCAATTTGTTTTCTGCTATATTGATAGATGTATTTGGAACTCTAAATCAAACACGGTCTGTGCTAGCTTCTAGAAACTTGACACAATAAAGCAGTTTCAAGTTCTATCTCTATGTTTTCTTTCCTCTTCATGTATCCCTAAGCAGTGACTGGCGAGAAACACTTTCATTGAAAGGGTTTGCCAAGCTTCGAAAAATTACGAGTCTCCAGAAATCTCAGCAATCATTTTTTCATCCAAACTGGATGATACTTTCAGGTAATGATCAACACACTAAGCCTACTTCGTTCCCCAAATTTCGTTCCTCTATGTTGAAGCGTACGTTTCCTGTAACAGTTTAAATTTTGGCGTTTCTCTGTGTTTTCTCCTATATTGATAGATGTATTCGGAACTCTAAATCAAACACGATTTGTGCTAGCTTCTTGAAAGTTGACACTGTAAAGAAGTTTCAAGTTGTATCTCTGTTTTTTGTGTCCTCTTGATGTAGCCCAAAGCAGTGACTGTCGAGAAACACTTACATTGAAAGGAGTTGCCAAGCTTCCAAATATTACTTGTCTCCAGTAATCTCAGCAAATATTGTTTCAACCAAACTGGATGATACTTTCAGGTAATGATCAGAACACTAAGCCCACTTGGTTCCCTAAATTTCGTTCTTCTTTGTTGAATCGTTCGTTTCCAGTAACAGTTTGAATTTTGGCATTTCACTCTGTTTTCTCCTATATGGATACATGTAGTTGGAACTATAAATCAAACACGGTTTGTGCTAGCTCTTTGAAACTTGACACAATGAAGTAGTTTCATGAAATAACAGCAAACATTTTTGTCACCCAATCTTGATTATACTTTTAGGTAATGATCAGTGCACCAATGCCACTTGGCTCACCAAATTTCGTTTTCCTAGGTTAAACCGTTCGTTGCAATAAGAGTTTTAATTTTAGGTTTCAATCTGTTTTCTCCTATATGGATACATGTAGTTTGAACTCTAAATCAAACACAGTTTGTGCTAGCTCTTTGAAACTTGACAAAATGAAGTATTTCCAAGTTCTAACTCTATGGTTTGTTTCCTATTGATATAGCCCTAAGCAGAGACTGGCGAAAATCACTTTCATTGAAAGGGGATGAAATCTTCCAGAAAACTATGAGTTTCCTGAAATCTCAGCACAAGTTTTTTCACCCAAACTTTATGGTACTTTCAGGTAATTATCAGGGCACCATTCCCACTTGGCTCACTAAATTCCGTTCTTCTCGATTAAACCATTTGTTTGCAGTAACCATTTTAATTTTTATGTGTCACTCTGTTTTCTCCTATATGGATACACGTGGTTGGAATTCTAAATCAAACTCGCTTTGTGTTAGCTCTCTGAAACTTGACACAATGAAGTAGTTCCAAGTTCTATCTCTGTGGTATGTTTCCTATTGATGTAGCCCTAGCAGAGACTAGCGAAAATCACTTTCATGGAAATTGGTTGCCAAGCTTCCAAAAAACTACCAGTTTCCTGAAATCTCAAAAAACATTTCTTCACCCAATCTTGATGATACTTTCACGTAATGATCAGTGCACCAGTCCCAGTTGGCTCACCAAATTTTATTCTTCTAGGTTAAACCGTTCATTTGCAGTAACCGTTTTAATATTTAATTTTCACTCTGTTTTCTCCTATATGGATACATGCAGTTGGAACTCTAAATCAAACACGGTTTATGCTAGCCATTTGAAACTTGACACAATGAAGTAATTCCAAGTTCTATCTCTATGGTTTGCTTCCTATTGATGTAGCCCTAAGCAGAGACTTGCGAAAATAAATTTTATTGAAAGGGCTTGCCAAGCTTCCAAAAATCTACGAGTTTTCGGAAATATCAGCAAACATTTTTGCAGTAACCCTTTTTGTATTTAGGTTTCACTCTGTTTTCTCCTATATGGATACATGCAGTTGGAACTCTAAATCAAAAAAGGTTTGTGCTAGCTCTTTGAAACATGACACAATGAAGTAGTTTCGACTTCTATCTCTATGGTTTGATTCCTATTGATGTATCCCTAAGCCGAGACTGGCGAAAATCACTTTCATGGAAAGGGGTTGCCATGCTTCCAATAAACTACGAGTTTCCTGAAATCTCAGGAAGCATTTTTTCACCCAATCTTGATGATACTTTCAGATAATGATCAGTGCACCAATCCCCCTGGGCTCACCAAATTTTGTTCTTCTAGGTTAAACCGTTCGTTTGCAGTAACCATATTAATATTTAATTTTCACTCTGTTTTCTCCTACATGGATACATGCAGTTGGAACTCTAAATCAAACAAGGTTTGTGCTAGCTCCTAGAAACTTGACAAAATGAAGTACTTCAAAGATCTATCTCTATGGTTTGCTTCCTATTGATGTACCACTAAGCAGAGAGTGGTGAAAATCACTTTCATGGAAAGGGTTTGCCAAGCTTCCAAAAAACTACTAGTTTCCTGAAATCTCAGCAAACGTTTTTTCCCCCAATCTTGATGATACTTTCAGATAGTGATCAGTGCACCACTCCCACTCGGCTCACCAAAATTCGTTCTTCTAGGCAAAACCGTTCGTTTGCAGTAACCGTTTTAATATTTAGGTTCCACTCTGTTTTCTCCTATAGGAATACATGCAGTTGGGACTCTAAATCAAACAAGGTTTGTGCTAGCTTTTTGAAACTTGACCCAATGAAGTAGTTCCAACTTCTATCTCTATGGTTTGCTTCCTATTGATGTAGCCCTAAGAAGAGACTGGCGAAAATCACTTTCATGGAAAGGGTTTGCCAAGCTTCCAAAAAACTACTGGTTTCCTAAAATCTCAGCAAAATTTTTTTCACCCAATTTTGATGATACTTTCAGGTAATGATCAGTGCAACAATCCCACTTGGCTCACCAAATTTCATTCTTCTAGGTTAAACCGTTCTTTTGCAGAAAGAGTTTTAATATTTAGGTGTCACTCTGATTTCTCCTATAGGAATACGTGAATTTGGAACTCTAAATCAAACACGGTTTGTGCTAGCTCTTTGAAACTTGACACAATGAAGAGGTTCCAAGTTCTATCTCTATGGTTTGCTTCCTATTGATGTAGACCTAAGAAGAGACTGACAAAAATCACTTTCATGGAAAGGGGTTGCCAAGCTTCCAAAAAACTACGAATTTCCTGAAATCTCAGCAAACGTTTTTTCACCCAATATTGATGATACTTTCAGGTAGTGATCAGTGCACGACTCCCACTCGACTCACCAAAATTCATTCTTCTAGGTTAAACCGTTCATTTGCAGTAACCGTTTTAATATTTAGGTTTCACTCTGTTTTCTCCTATATGGATACATACATTTGGAACTCGAAATCAAACAAGGTTTGTGCTAGCTCTTTGAAACTTGACACAATGAAGTAATTCCAGTTTTATCTGTATGGATTGCTTCCTATTGATGTAGCCCTAAGCAGAGACTGGCAAAAATCACTTACATGGAAAGAGTTTGCCAAGCTTCCAAAAAATTATGAGCTTCCTGAAATCTCAGCAAACCTTTCTTTATCCAATATTGATGATACATTCAGGTAATGATCAGTGCACCATTCCCAATCGGCTCACCAAATTTCGTTCTTCTAGGTTAAAACCTTGGTTTGCAATAACCGTTTTAATATTTAGGCTCCACTCTGTTTTCTCCTATATGGATACATGCAGTTGGAACTCTGAATCAAACAAGGTTTGGGCTAGCTCTTTGAAACTTGACACAATGAAATAGTTCCAAGTTCTATCTCTATGGATTGCTTCCTATTGATGTAGCCCTAAGCAGAGAATGGCGAAAATCTGTTTCATGGAAAAGGGTTGCCAAGCTTCCAAAAAAGTACGAGTTTCCTGAAAACTCAGCAAACATTTTTACATCCAATCTTGATGATGTTTTCAGGTAATGATCAGGGCACCAATGCAAATCGGCTCACCAAATTTGGTTCTTCTAGTTTAAACCGTTTGTTTGCAGTAAGAGTTTTAATATTTAGGTGTCACTCTGTTATCTCCTATATGGATACATGAAGTTGGAACTCTAAATCAAACATGGTTTGTGCTAGGTCCTCGCAACATGACACAATGAAGTAGTTCCAAGTTCTATCTCAATGTTTTGCTTCCTATTGATGTAGCACTAAGCAGAGACTGGCGAAAATCACTTTCATGAAAAGCGGTTGCCAAGCTTCCAAGAAACTACGTGTTTTCCTTAAGTGTCCGCAAACGTTTTTCACCCAAGCTTGATGATACTTTCAGGTAGTGATCAGTGCACCAATCCCACTTGTCTCACCAAAATTCGTTCTTCTAGGTTAAATCGTTCGTTTGCAGGAAGAGTTTTAATATTTAGGTTCCACTCTGTTTTCTCCTATATGGATACATGCAGTTGGAACTCTAAATCACACAAGGATTGTGCTAGCTCCTAGAAACTTGACACAATGAAGTCGTTCCAAGTTCTATCTCTATGGTTTCCTTCCTATTGATGCAGCCCTAAGCAGAGACAGACGAAAATCCCTTTCATGGAAAGGGATTGCCAAGCTTCCAAAAAACTACGAGTTTCCTAAAATCTCAGCAAACATTTTTTCACCCAATCTTGATGATACTTTCAGGTAGTGATGAGTGCACCAGTCCCACTCAGCTCATCACAATTCGTTCTTCTAGGAAAAACCGGTCGTTTGCAGTAAGAGTTTTACTATTTAGGTGTCACTCTGTTTTCTCCTATTTGAATACATGCATTTGGAACTCTAAATCAAACATGGTTGTGCTAGCACTTTGAAACTTGACACAATGAAGTAATTCCATCTTCTATCTATATGGTTTGCTTCCTATTCATGTAGTCTTAAGCAGAGACTGGCGAAAATCACTTTCATGGAAAGGGGTTGCCAAGTTTCCAAAAACCTACGAGTTTCCTGAAATCTCTGCAAACATTTTTTCACCCATCTTGATCATACTTTCAGATAATGATAAGGGCACCAATTCCACTTGGCTCACCAAAATTCGTTCTTCTGGGTTAAACCGTTCGTTTGCAGTAAGAGTTTTAATATTTAGGTTTCTCTCTGTTTTCTCCTATAGAAATACATGCAGTTGGAACTCTAAATCAAACACGGTTTGTGCTAGCTCTTTGAAACTTGACACAATGAAGTACTTCCAAGTTTTATCTCTACGGTTTGTTTCCTGTTGTTGTATCCCTTAGCAGAGACTGGCGAAAATCACTTTCAAGAAAATTATATTCCAAGCTTCCAAAAAACTACGAGTTTCCTGAAATCTCAGCAAACATTTTTTCACCCAATCTTGAGGATACTTTCAGGTAATGATCAGTGCACCAATCCGACTCGGCTCACCAAATTTCGATCTTCTAGGTTAAACCGTTTGTTTGCAGTAACCGTTTAAATATTTAATTTTCCCTCTTTTTTCTCGTATATGGATACATGCAGTTGGAACTTTAAATCAAACAAGATTTGTGTGGCTCCTAGAAACTTGACACAATGAAATAGTTCCAACTTCTATCACTGTGGTTTGCTTCCTATTGATGTCTCCCTAAGAAGAGATTGGCAAATATCACTTTCATTGAAAGGGGTTGCCAACCTTCTAGAAAACTACGAGTTTCCTGAAACCTCACTAAACATTTTTTTTACCCATTGTTGATGATACTTTCAGGTAATGATCAGTACACCAATCCTTCTTGGCTCACCAAATTTCGTTCTTCTAGATTAAACCGTTCGTTTGCAGTAAGAGTTTTAATATTTAGGTGTCACTCTGTGTTCTCCTATATGGATACATGCAGTTGGAACTCTAAATCAAACACGGTTTGTTCTAGCTCTTTGAAACTTGACACAATGAAGTAGTTCCAAGTTCTATCTCTATGGTTTGCTCCCTATTGATGTAGCCCTAAGCAGAGACTTGCGAAAATCACTTTCATGGAAATGTGTTGCCAAGCATCCGAAAAACGACGAGTTTCCTGAAATCTCAGCAAACATTTTTTCGCCCGTCCTTGATGATACTTTCAGGTAATGATCAGTGCACCAACACAATTTTGCTCACTTAATTTCTCACATCTAGGTTAAACTGTTCGTTTGCATTAAGAGTTTTAATATTTAGATGTCACTCTGTTTTCTCCTGTATGGATACATACAGTTGGAACTCTAAATCAAATACTGTTTGTGCTAGCTCTTTGAAAGTTGACACAATGAAGTCCTTCCAAGTTCTATCTCTATGGTTTGCTATCTATTGATGTAGCTCTAAGCAGAGACTGGCGAAAATCACTTTCATGGAAAGGTTTGCCAAGCTTCCAAAAAACTACGAGTTTCCTGGAATCTCAGCAAACATTTTTCACCCAATCTTGATGATACTTTCAGGTAATGATCAGTGCACCAATACGACTTGGCTCACCTAATTTCGATCTTCTAGGTTAAAGCGTTCGTTTGCAGTAAGAGTTTTATTATTTAGGTGTCAGTGTGTTTTCTCCTATATGGATATGTGCTGTTGGAACTCTAAATCAAACACTATTTGTGTTAGCTCTTTGAAAGTTGACACAATGAAGTAATTCCTAGTTGTATCTCTATGGTTTGCTTCCTATTGATGTAGCCCTAAGCAGAGACTGCCGAAAATCACTTTCATGGAAAGGGGATGCCAAGCTTCCAGATAATACGAGTTTCCTGAAATTTTAGGAAACACTTTTTAACCAATCTTGATGATAGTTTCAGGTAATGATCAGTGCACCAATGCAACTCGGCTCACCAAATTCCGTTCTTCTAGGTTAAACCGTTCGTTTGCAGTAAGAGTTTTAATATTTAGGTGTCACTCTGTTTTCTCCTATATGGATACATGCAGTTGGAACTCTAAATCAAATACTGTTTGTGCTAGCTCTTTGAAAGTTGACACAATGAAGTCGCTTCAAGTTCTATCTCTATGGTTTACTTCCCATTGATGTAGCCCTAAGCAGAGACTGGCTAAAATCACTTTCATGGAAAGGGGTTGCCAAGCTTCCAAAAAACTACGAGTTTCCCGAAATCACACCAAACATTTTTTCACCCAATCCTGATGATACTTTCAGGTAATGATCAGTGCACCAATGCCACTCAGCTCACAAAATTGCGTTCTTCTAGGTTAAACCGTTTGTTTGCAGTAACCGTTTTAATATTTAGGTTTCACTATATTTTCTCCAATATGGATACATGCAGTTGGAACTCTAAATCAAACAAGGTTTGTGCTAGGTCTTTGAAACTTGACACAATGAAGTAGTTCCAAGTTCTATCTCTATGCTTTGCTTCCTATTGATGTAGCCCTAAGCAGAGACTTGTGAAAATCACTTACACAGAAAGGGGTTGCCAAGTTTCCAAAAAACTACGAGTTTCCTGAAATATCAGCAAACAGATTTTTAACCAATCTTGCTGATACTTTCAGGTAATGATCAGTGCACCAATACCACTTGGCTCACCTAATTTTGTTCCTCTAGTTTAAACCGTTCGTTTGCAGTAAGAGTTTAAATATTTAGGTGTCACTCTCTTTTCTCGTATACAGATACATGCAATTGGAATTCCAAATCAAACAAGGTTTGTGCTACCTCTTTGAAACTTGACACAATGAAGTAGTTCCAAGTTCTATCTCTATGGTTTGTTTCCTATTGATGTAGCCCTAAGCAGAGACTGGCGAAAACCACTTTCATGGAAAAGGGTTGCCAAGCTTGCAAAAAACTACGAGTTTCTTGAAATCTCAGCACACATTTTTTCACCCAATCTTGATGATACTTTCAGGTAATGATCAGTGCACCAATCCCACTCGGCACACCAAATTCCGTTCTTCTAGGTTAAACCGTTCGTTTGCAGTAAGAGTTTAATATTTAGGTGTCACTCTGTTTCTCTCCTATATGGATACATGCAGTTGGAACTCTAAATCAAATACTGTTTCTGCTAGCTCTTTGAAAGTTGACACAATGAAGTCGTTCCAAGTTCTATCTCTATGGTTTACTTCACATTGATGTAGCCCTAAGCAGAGACTGGCGCAAAAATCGTTCATGGAAAGGGGTTGCCAAGCTTCCAAAAAAGTACGAGTTTCCTGAAATCTCAGCAAACATTTTTTCACTCAATTTTTATGATACTTTGAGGCAATGATCAGTGCACCCATCTGACTCTGCTCACTAAATTTCATTCTTCTAGGTTAAACCGTTCTTTTGCAGTAAGAGTTTTAATATTTAGGTGTCACTCTGTTTTCTCCTATATAGATACAAGCAGTTGGAACTCTAAATCAAACAAGATTTGTGCTAGCTCCTTGAAAGTTGGCACAATGAAGTAGTTCCAAGTTCTCTCTCTATGGTTTGCTTCCTATGGATGTAGCCCTAAGCAGAGACTGGCGCAAAAATCGTTCATGGAAAGGGGTTGCCAAGCTTCCAAAAAAGTACGAGTTTCCTGAAATTTCAGCAAACATTTTTTCACCCATTCTTGATGATACTTTCAGGTAATGATCTGTGCACCAATCCCACTCGGCTCAGCAAATTTCGTTCTTCTAGGTTAAACCGCTAGTTTGCAGAAAGAGTTTAAATATTTAGGTGTCACTCTGTTTTCTCCTATATGTATACAGGCAGTTGGAACTCTAAATCAAACAAGGTTTGTGCTAGCTCTTTGAAATTTGACACAATGAAGTAGTTCCCCGATCTATCTGTACTGTTTCCTTCCTATTAATGTAGTCCTAAGCAGAGAGGGGCGAAAATCACTTTCATTAAAAGTGGTTGCCAAGCTTCCAAAAAACTACGAGTTTCCTGAAATCTCAGCAAACATTTTTTCACCCAATCTTGATGATACTTTCAGGCAATGATCACTGCTCCAATCCGACTCGGCTCACCAAATTTCGTTCTTCTAGATTAAACCGTTCGTATGCAGTAACCATTTTAATATTTAGGTTTCACTCCGTTTTCTCCTATATGGATACATGCAGTTGGAACTCTAAATTAAAAAAACTACGAGTTTCCTGAAATCTCAGCAAACACTTTTTAACCCAACCTTGATGATACGTTCGGGTAATGATCAGTGTACCAGTACCACTCGGCTCACCTAATTTCGTTCTTCTAGGTTAAACCGTTCGTTTGCAGTAAGAGCTTTAATATTTAGGTGTCACCCTGTTTTCTCCTATATGGATACATGCAGGTGGAACTCTAAATCAAACAAGGTTTGTGCTATCTCTTTGAAACTTGACACAATGAAGTAGTTCCAAGTTCTATCTCTATGGTTTGCTCCCTATTGATGTAGCCCTAAGCAGAGACTTGCGAAAATCACTTTCATGGAAATGTGTTGCCAAGCATCCGAAAAACGACGAGTTTCCTGAAATCTCAGCAAACATTTTTTTGCCCGTCCTTGATGATACTTTCAGGTAATGATCAGTGGACGAACACAATTTTGCTCACTTAATTTCTCACATCTAGGTTAAAACGTTCGTTTGCATTAAGAGTTTTAATAATTAGGGGTCACTCTCTTTTCTCTTATATGGATACATACAGTTGGAACTCTAAATCAAATACTGTTTGTGCTAGCTCTTTGAAAGTTGACACAATGAAGTCCTTCCAAGTTCTATCTATATGGTTTGCTATCTATTGTTGTAGCTCTAAGCAGAGACTGGCGAAAATCACTTTCATGGAAAGGTTTGCCAAGCTTCCAAAAAACTACGAGTTTCCTGGAATCTCAGCAAACATTTTTTCACCCAATCTTGATGATACATTCAGGTAATGATCAGTGCACCAATACGACTTGGCTCACCTGATTTCGATCTTCTAGGTTAAAGCGTTCGTTTCCAGTAAGAGTTTTAATATTTAGGTGCCAGTGTGTTTTCTCCTATATGGATATATGCTGTTGGAACTCTAAATCAAACACTGTTTGTGTTAGCTCTTTGAAAGTTGACACAATGAAGTAATTCCTAGTTGTATCTCTATGGTTTGCTTCCTATTGATGTAGCCCTAAGCAGAGACTGCCGAAAATCACTTTCATGGAAAGGGGATGCCAAGCTTCCAGATAATACGAGTTTCCAGAAATTTTAGCAAACAATTTTTTAACCAATCTTGATGATAGTTTAAGGTAATGATCAGTGCACCAATCCCACTCGGCTCACCAAATTCCGTTCTTCTAGGTTAAACCGTTCGTTTGTAGTAAGAGTATTAATATTTAGGTGTCACTCTGTTTTCTCCTATATGGATACATGCAGTTGGAACTCTAAATCAAATACTGTTTGTGCTAGCTCTTTGAAAGTTGACACAATGAAGTCGCTTCAAGTTCTATCTCTATGGTTTACTTCCCATTGATGTAGCCCTAAGCAGGTTTGTGCTACCTCTTTGAAACTTGACACAATGAAGTAATTCCAAGTTGTATCGATATGGTTTGCTTCCTATTGATGTAGCTCTAAGCAGAGACTGGCGAAAATCACTTTCATTAAAAGGGGTTGCCAAGCTTCAAAAAAAGTACGAGTTTCCTGAAATCTCAGCAAACATTTTTTCACCCAATCTTGATGATACATTCAGGTACTCATCAGTGCACCAATACCACTTGGCCTACCAAATTTCGTTCTTCTAGGTTTAACCGTTAGTTTGCAGTAACCATTTTAATATTTAGGTGTCACTCTGTTTTCTCCTATATGGATACATGCAGTTGGAACTCTAAATCAAACAAGGTTTGTGCTAGCTCCTAGAAACTTGACACAATGAAGTAGTTCCAAGTTCTATCTCTATGGTTTGCTTCCTATTGATGTAGCCCTAATCAGAGACTGGCGAAAATCTCTCTCATGGAAAGGGGTTACCAAGCTTCCAAAAAACTACGAGTTTCCTGAAATCTCAGAAAACATTTTTTCACCCAATCTTGATGATACTTTCAGGTAATGATCAGTGAACCGGTACCACTTAGCTCACAAAATTTCGTTCTTCTAGGTTAAACCATTCGTTTGCAGTAACCATTTAAATATTTTGGTTTCAAACTGTTTTCTCCTATACGGATACATGCAGGTGGAACACTAAATCAAACACAGTTTGTGCTAGCTCTTTGATACTTGACACAATGAAGTAATTCCAAGTTCTATCTCTATGGTTTGCTTCCTATAGACGGAGTCCAAACCAGATACTGTCGAAAATCACTTTCATGGAAATTGGTGGCCAAGCTTCCAAAATACTACGAGTTTCCTGACATCTCAGCAAACATTTTTTCACCCATTCTTGATGATACTCTCAGGTAATGATCAGTGCACCAATCCCACTTGGCTCACCAAATTTCGTTCTTCTAGGTTAAACCGTTCGTTTATTTAGGTGTCACTCTGTTTTCTCCTATATGGATACATGCAGTTGGAACTCTAAATCAAACAAGGTTTGTGCTAGCTCCTAGACACTTTCCACAATGAAGTAGTTCCAAGTTCTATCTCTATAGTTTGCTTCCTATTGATGTAGCCCTAAGCAGAGACTGGCGAAAATCACTTTCTTCGAAAAGGGTTGCCAAGCTTCCAAAACACTACGAGTTTCCTGAAATCTCAGCAAACATTTTTCAACCCAATCTTGATGATACTTTCAGGTAATGATCAGAGCACGAATCCCCCTCGCCTCACCAACTTTTGTTCTTCTAGGTTAAACCGTTCTTTTGCAGTAACCGTTTTAATATTTAATTTTCACTCTGTTTTCTCCTATATGGATACATGCAGTTGGAACTCTAAATCAAACAAGGTTTGTGCTAGCTCCTAGACACTTTACACAATGAAGTAGTTCCAAGTTCTATCTCTATGGTTTGCTTCCTATTGATGTAGCCCTAAGCAGAGACTTGCGAAAATCACTTTAATGGAAAGGTGTTGCCAAGCTTCCAAAACACTACGAGTTTCCTGAAATCACAGAAAACATTTTTTCACCCAATATTGATGATACTTTCAGGTAATGATCAGTGCACCAATCCCACTTGGCTCACCAAAATGCATTCTTCTAGGTTAAACCGTTCGTTTGCAGTAAGAGTTTTAATATTTAGGTTCCACACTGTTTTCTGCTATATGGATACATGCATTTGGAACTCTAAATCAACCACGGTTTGTGCTAGCTCTTTGAAACTTGACACAATGAAGTAATTCCAAGTTCTATCTCCATGCTTTGCTTCCTATTGATGTAGCCCTAAGCAGAGACTGGCGAAAATCCAGAGACTGGCGAAAATCACATTCATGGAAAGTGGGTTGAAATCTTCCAGAAAACTATGAGTTTCCTGAAATCTCAGCAAACATTTGTTCACCCAATCTTGATGATACTTTCAGGAAATGATCAGGGCACCAATTCCACTCGGCTAACCCAATTTTGTTCTTCTAGTTTAAACCGTTTTTTGCAGTAACCATTTTAATATTTAATGTTCACTCTGTTTTCTCCTATATGGATACATGCAGTTGGAACTCTAAATCAAACAAGGTTTCTGCTAGCTCTTTGAAACATGACACAGTGCATTAGTTCCAAGTTCTATCTCTATGATTTGCTTCCTATTGATATAGCATTAAGCAGAGACTGGCGAAAATCACTTTCATGGAAAGGGGTTGCCAAGCTGCCAAAAAACTACGAGTTTCCTGAAATCTCAGCAAACATTTTTTCACCCAATCTTGATGATACGTTCAGGTCATGATCAGTGCACCAATCCCACTTGGCTCACCAAATTTCATTCTTCTAGGTTAAACCGTTCGTTTGCAGTAAGAGTTTTAATATTTAGGTTCCACTCTCTTTTCTCCCTTATGGATACATGCATTTGGAACTCTAAATCAAACACGGTTTGTGCTAGCTCTTTGAAACTTGACACAATGAAGTAATTACAAGTTCTTTCTCTATGGTTTGCATCCTATTGATGTATCCCTAAGCAGAGACTGGCGAAAATCACTTTCATGGAAAGGGGTTGCCAAGCTTCCAAAAAACTACGAGTTTCCTGAAATCTCAGCAAACACTTTTTCACCCAATCTTGATGATACTTTCAGATAATGATCAGGGCATCAATCCCCCTCAGCTCACCAAATTTTATTCTTCTAGGTTAAACCGTTCGTTTGCAGTAACCGTTTTAAAATTTAATTTTCACTCTGTTTTCTCCTATATGGATACATGCAGTTGGAACTCTAAAGCAAACAAGGTTTGTGCTAGCTCCTAGACACTTTACACAATGAAGTAGTTCCAAGTTCTATCTCTATGGTTTGCTTCCTATTGATGTAGCCCTAAGCAGAGACTGGCAAAAATCACTTTCATGGAAAGGGGTTGCCCAGCTTCCAAAACACTACGAGTTTCCTGAAATCTCAGCAAACGTTTTTTAACCCAATCTAGACGATACTTTCAGGTAATTATCAGTGCACCAATGCCCCTCGGCTCACCAAACTTTGTTCTTCTACGTTAAACCGTTCGTTTGCAGTAATCGTTTTAATATTTAGGTTCCACTCTGTTTTCTCCTATATGGATACATGCAGTTGGAACTCTAAATCAAACAAGGTTTGTGCTACCTCTTTGAAACTTGACACAATGAATTATTTCCAAGTTCTATCTCTATGGTTTGCTTCCGATTGATTTAGCCCTAAGCAGAGACTGGTGAAAATCACTTTCATGGAAAGGGGTTGGCCAGGTTCCAAAAAACTACGAGTTTCCTGAAATCTCAGCAAACATTTTTTTAACCAACCTTGATGATACTTTCAGGTAATGATCAGTGTACCACTTTCACGTGGCTCACCAAATTTCGTTCTTCTAGGTTGAACCGTTCGTTTTCAGTAACCATTTTAATATTTAGGTTCCACTCTGTTTTCTCCTATATGGATACATGCAGTTGGAACTGTAAATGAGACACGGTTTGTGCTAAGTCTTTGAAAGTTGACACAATGATGTAATTCCAAGTTCTATCTCTATGGTTTGCTTCCTATTGATGTAGCCCTAAGCAGAGAGTGGCGAAAATCACTTTCATGGAAATTGGTTGCCAAGCTTCCAAAAATCTACGAGTTTCCTGAAATCTCAGCAAACATTTTTTCACCCAATCTTGATGATACTTTCACGTAATGATCAGTGCACCAGTCCCAGTTGGCTCACCAAATTTTATTCTTCTAGGTTAAACCGTTCGTTTGCAGTAACCGTTTTAATATTTAATTTTCACTCTGTTTTCTGCTATATGGATACATGCAGTTGTATCTCTAAATCAAACACGGTTTGTGCTAGCCATTTGAAACTTGACACAATGAAGTAATTCAAAGTTCTATCCCTATGATTTGCTTCCTATTGATGTAGCCCTAAGCAGAGACTTGCGAAAATAAATTTCATTGAAAGGGCTTGCCAAGCTTCCAAAAAACTACGAGTTTCCGGAAATATCAGCAAACATTTTTTCACCCTATCTTGATGATACTTTCAGGTAATAATAAGTGTAACCACTTCCACGTGGCTCAACAAATTTTGTTCTTCTAGGTTAAACCGTTCGTTTGCAGTAACCGTTTTAATATTTAGGTTCCACTCTGTTTTCTCCTATATGGATACATGCATTTGGAACTCAAAATCAAACAAGGTTTGTGCTAGCTCCTTGAAACTTGACCCAATGAAGTAGTTCCAAGTTCTCTCACTATGGTTTGTTTCCTATTGATGTAGCCCTAAGCAGAGACCTGCGAAAATCACTTTCATGGAAAGGGGTTGCCAGGCTTCCAAAAAACTACGAGTTTCCTGAAATCTCAGCAAACATTTTTTCACCCAATCTTGATATACTTTCAGGTAATGATCAGTGCACCAATACCACTTGGCTCACCAAATTTCGTTCTTCTAGGTTAAAACCTTCGTTTGCAGTAACCGTTTTAATATTTAGGTTCCACTCTGTTTTCTCCTATATGGATACATGCACTTGGAACTCTAAATCAAACACGGTTTCTGCTAGCTCTTTGAAACTTCACACAGTCAAGTAGTTCTAAGTTCTATCTCTATGGTTTGCTTCCTATTGATGTAACCCTAAGCAGAGAGTGGCGAAAATCACTTTCATGGAAAGGGGTTGCCATGCTTCGAAAAACTCCGAGTTTCCTGAAATCTCAGCAAACATTCTTTCGCCCAATCTTGATGATACTTTCTGGTAATGATCAGGGCACCAATCCCCCTGAGCTCACCAAATTTTGTTCTTCTAGGTGAAACCGTTCGTTTGCAGTAATCGTTTTAAAATTTAATTTTCACTCTGTTTTCTCCTATATGGATACATGCATTTGGAACTCTAAATCAAACAAGGTTTGTGCTAGCTCCTAGACACTTTACACAATGAAGGAGTTCCAAGTTCTATCTCCATGGTTTGATTCCTATTGATGCAGCCCTAAGCAGAGACTGGCAAAAATCACTTTCATGGAAAGGGGTTGCCCAGCTTCCAAAACACTACGAGTTTCCTGAAATCTCAGCAAACATTTTTTTCACCCAATCTAGATGATACTTTCAGGTAATGATCAGTGCACCAATGCCCCTCGGCTCACCAAATTTTGTTCTTCTAGGTTAAACCGTTCGTTTGCAGTAATCGTTTTAATATTTAGGTTCCACTCTGTTTTCTCCTATATGGATACATGCAGTTGGAACTCTAAATCAAACAAGGTTTGTGCTAGCTCTTTGAAACTTGACACAATGAATTATTTCCAAGTTCTATCTCTATGGTTTGCTTCCGATTGATTTAGCCCTAAGCAGAGACTTGCGAAAATCACTTTCATGGAAAGGGGTTGGCCAGGTTCCAAAAAACTACGAGTTTCCTGAAATCTCAGCAAATATTTTTTCACCCAATCTTGATGATACTTTCAGGTAATGATCACTGCACCAATCCAACTTGGCTCACCAAATTTCGTTCTTCTACGTTAAATCGTTCGTTTTCAGTAACCATTTTAATATTTAGGTTCCACTCTGTTTTCTCCTATATGGATACATGCAGTTGGAACTCTAAATCAAACACGGTTTGTGCTAGCTCTTTGAAAGTTGACACAATGAAGTAATTCCAAGTTCTTTCTCTATGGTTTGCTTCCTATTTATGTACCCTAAGCAGAGAGTGGCGAAAATCACTTTCATGGAAAGGGGTTGCGAAGCTTCCAAAAAACTATGAGTTTCTTGAAATCTCAGCAAACATTTTTTCACCCAATCTTGATGATGCTTTCAGGTAATGATCAGTGCAGCAATCCCCCTCGCCTCACCAACTTTTGTTCTTCTAGGTTAAACCGTTCTTTTGCAATAACTGTTTTTATATTTAATGTTCACTCTGTTTTCTCCTATATGGATACATGCAGTTGGAACTCTAAATCAAACAAGGTTTGTGCCTGCTACTAGACACTTTACACAATGAAGTAGTTCCAAGTTCTATCTCTATAGTTTGCTTCCTATTGATGTACCCCTAAACAGAGACTGGCGAAAATCACTTTCATGGAAAGGGGTTGCCAAGCTTCCAGAACACTATGAGTTTCTTGAAATCTCAGCAAACCTTTTTTGACCCAATATTGATGATACGTTCTGGTAATGATCAGTGCACCAATCCCACTCGGCTCACCAAATTTCGTTCTTCTAGGTTAAACCGTTCGTTTGCAGTAACTGTTTTAATATTTAGGTTCCACTCTGTTTTCTCCCATATGGATACATTCATTTGGAACTCTAATTCAAACAAGATTTGTGCTAGCTCTCTGAAACTTGACACAATGAATTATTTCCAAGTTCTATCTCTATGGTTTGCTTCCTATTGATGTAGCCCTAAGCAGAGACTGGCGAAAATCACTTTCATTGAAAGGGGTTGCCAAGCTACCAAAACACTACGACTTTCCTGAAATCTCAGCAAACATTTTTTCACCCAATCTTGATGATACTTTCAGGTAATGATCAGTACACCAATCCCACTTGGCTCACCAAATTTCATTTTTCTAGGTTAAACCGTTCGTTTGCAGTAAGAGTTTTAATATTTAGGTTCCACTCTGTTTACACCTATATGGATACAAGCAGTTGGAACTCTAAACCAAACACGTATTGTGCTAGCTCTTTGTAACTTGACACAATGAAGTAATTCCAAGTTCTATCTCCATGCTTTGCTTCCTATTGATGTAGCCCTAAGCAGAGACTGGCGAAAATCACTTACATGGAAAGGGTTTGCAAGCTTCCAGAAAACTACGAGTTTCCTGAAATCTCAGCAAACATTTTTTCACCCAATCTTCATAATACTTTCAGGTAATGATCAGTGCACCAATCCCACTTGGCTCACCAAATTTCATTCTTCTAGGTAAAACCGTTCGTTTGCAGTAAGAGTTTTAATATTTAGGTTCCACTCTGTTTACTCCTATATGGATACAATGCAGTAGGAACTCTAAACCAAACACGGTTTGTGCTAGCTCTTTGAAACTTGAAACAATGAAGTAATTCCAAGTTCTATCTCCATGCTTTGCTTTCTATTGATGTAGCCCTAAGCAGAGACTGGCGAAAATCACTTTCATGGAAAGGGGTTGCCAAGCTTCCAAAAAACTACGAGTTTCCTGAAATCTCAGCAAACATTTTTTCACCCACTCTTGATGATACTTTCAGGTAATGATCAGTGCTCCAATCCCCCTCAGCTCACCAAATTTTGTTCTTCTAGGCTAAACCGTACGTTTGCAGTAACCGTTTTAATATTTAGGTTCCACTCTGTTTTCTCATATATGGATACATGCATTTGAAACTCTAATTCAAACAAGGTTTGTGCTAGCTCTTTGAAACTTGACACAATGAATTATTTCCAAGTTCTATCTCTATGGTTTGCTTCCTATTGATGTAGCCCTAAGCAGAGACTGGCGAAAATCACTTTCATGGAAAAGGGTTGCGAAGCTACCAAAAAACTACGAGTTTCCTGAAATCTCAGCAAACATTTTTTCACCCAATCTTGATGATACTTTCAGGTAATGATAAGAGCACCAATCCCCCTTGGCTCACCCAATTTTGTTCTTCTAATTTAAACCGTTTTTTGCAGTAACCATTTTAATAATTAATTTTCACTCTGCTTTCTCCTATATGGATACAAGCATTTGGAACACTAAATCAAACAAGGATTGTGCTAGCTCCTAGACACTTTACACAATGAAGTAGTTCCACGTTTTATCTCTATGGTTTGCTTCCTGTTGATGTAGCCCTAAGCAGAGACTGGCCAAAATCGCTTTCATGGAAAGGAGTAGCAAAGCTTCCAAAACACTACGAGTTTCCTGAAATCTCATCAAACATTTTTTCAACCAATATTGATGATACTTTCAGGTAATGATCAGTGCACCATTGCCCCTCAGCTCACCAAATTTTGCTCTTCTAGGTTAAACCGTTTTTTGCAGAAACCGTTTTAGTATTTAATTTTCTCTCTTTTTTCTCCTATATGTATACATGCAGTTGGAACTCTAAATCAAACAAGGTTTGTGCTAGCTCCTAGACACTTTACATAATGAAGTAGTTCCAAGTTCTATCTCTATGGTTTGCTTCCTATTGATGTAGCCCTAAGCAGAGACTGGCGAAAATCACTTTCATGGAAAGGGGTTGCCAAGCTTCCAAAACACTACGAGTTTCCTGAAATCTCAGCAAACATTTTTTCACCCAATATTGATGACACTTACTGGTAATGATCAGTGAACCAATCCCACTCGGCTCACCAAATTTTATTCTTCTAGATTGAACCATTCGTTTGCAGTAAGAGTTTTAATATTTAGGTGTCACTATGTTTTCCCCTATATGGATACATGCAGTTGAAACTCTAAATCAAACACGGTTTGTACTAGCTCTTTGAAACTTGACACAATGAAGTAGTTCCAAGTTCTATCTCTATGGTTTGGTTCCTATTGATGTATCCCGAAGCAGAGACTTGCGAAAATCACTTTTATGGGAAGGGGTTGCCAAGCTTCCAAAACACTACGAGTTTCCTGAAATCTAAACAAACTCTTATTCACCCAATATTGATGATACTTTCAGGTAATGATCAGTGCACCAATCCCACTTGGCTCACCAAACTTTGTTCTTCTAGGTTAAACCATTCGTTTGAAGTAACCGTTTTAATATTTAATTTTCACTCTGTTTTCTCCTATATGGATACATGCAGTTGGAACTCTAAATCAAACAAGGTTTGTACTAGCTCCTAGACACTTTACACAATGAAGTATTTCCAAGTTCTATCTCTATGGTGTGCTTCCTATTGATGTAGCCCCAAGCAGAGACTGGCGAAAATCACTTTCATGGAAAGGGGTTGCCAAACTTCCAAAACACTACGAGTTTCCTGAAATCTCAGCAAACATTTTTTCACCCAATCTTATGATACTTTCAGGTAATGATCAGTTCACCAATCCCACTTGGCACACCAAATTTCATTCTTCTAGGTTAAACCGTGCGTTTGCAGTAAGTGTTTTAATATTTAGGTTCCACTCTGTTTACTCCTATATGGATACACGCAGTTGGAACGCTAAACCAAACACATTTGTGCTAGCTCTTTGAAACTTGACACAATGAAGTAATTCCACGTTCTATCTCCATGCTTTGCTTCCTATTGATGTAGCCCTAAGCAGAGACTGGCGAAAATCACTTTCATGGAAAGGGGTTGCCAAGCTTCCAAAAAACTACGAGTTTCCTGAAATATCAGCAAACATTTTTTCACCCAATCTTGATGATACTTTCAGGTAATGATAAGTGCACCAATCCCCCTTGGCTCACCCAATTTTGTTCTTCTAGTTTAAACCGTTTTTTGCAGTAACCATCTTAATAATTAATTTTCACTCTGCTTTCTCCTATATGGATACATGCATTTGGAACACTAAATCAAACAAGGATTGTGCTAGCTCCTAGACACTTTACACAATGAAGTAGTTCCACGTTTTATCTCTATGGTTTGCTTCCTGTTGATGTAGCCCTAAGCAGAGACTGGCCAAAATCACTTTCATGGAAAGGGGTAGCAAAGCTTCCAAAAAACTACGAGTTTCCTGAAATCTCAGCAAACATTTTTTCACCCAATCTTGATGATACTTTCAGGTAATGATAAGTGCACCAATCCCCCTTGGCTCACCCAATTTTGTTCTTCTAGTTTAAACCGTTTTTTGCAGTAACCATCTTAATAATTAATTTTCACTCTGCTTTCTCCTATATGGATACATGCATTTGGAACACTAAATCAAACAAGGATTGTGCTAGCTCCTAGACACTTTACACAATGAAGTAGTTCCACGTTTTATCTCTATGGTTTGCTTCCTGTTGATGTAGCCCTAAGCAGAGACTGGCCAAAATCGCTTTCATGGAAAGGGGTAGCAAAGCTTCCAAAACACTACGAGTTTCCTGAAATCTCATCAAACATTTTTTCAACCAATATTGATGATACTTTCAGGTAATGATCAGTGCACCATTGCCCCTCAGCTCACCAAATTTTGCTCTTCTAGGTTAAACCGTTTTTTGCAGAAACCGTTTTAGTATTTAATTTTCTCTCTTTTTTCTCCTATAAGTATACATGCAGTTGGAACTCTAAATCAAACAAGGTTTGTGCTAGCTCCTAGACACTTTACATAATGAAGTAGTTCCACGTTCTATCTCTATGGTTTCCTTCCTATTGATGTAGCCCTAAGCAGAGACTGGCGAAAATCACTTTCATGGAAAGGGGTTGCCAAGCTTCCAAAACACTACGAGTTTCCTGAAATCTCAGCAAACATTTTTTCAACCAATATTGATGATACTTTGAGGTAATGATCAGTGCACCATTGCCTCTCGGCTCACCAAATTTTGTTCTTCTAGGTTAAACCGTTCGTTTGCAGAAACCGTTTTAGTATTTAATTTTCTCTCTTTTTTCTCCTATATGTATACATGCAGTTGGAACTCTAAATAAAACAAGGTTTGTGCTAGCTCCTAGACACTTTACATAATGAAGTAGTTCCACGTTCTATCTCTATGGTTTCCTTCCTATTGATGTAGCCCTAAGCAGAGACTGGCGAAAATCACTTTCATGGAAAGGGGTTGCCAAGCTTCCAAAACACTACGTGTTTCCTGAAATCTCAGCAAACATTTTTTCACCCAATATTGATGATACTTTCTGGTAATGATCAGTGAACCAATCCCACTCGGCTCACCAAATTTCGTTCTTCTAGATTGAACCATTCGTTTGCAGTAAGAGTTTTAATATTTAGGTGTCACTCTGTTTTCCCCTATATGGATACATGCAGTTGAAACTCTAAATCAAACACGGTTTGTGCTAGCTCTTTGAAACTTGAAACAATGAAGTAATTCCAAGTTCTATCTCCATGCTTTGCTTTCTATTGATGTAGCCCTAAGCAGAGACTGGCGAAAAACACTTTCATGGAAAGGGGTTGCCAAGCTTCCAAAATGCTACAGGTTTCCTGAAATCTCTGCAAACATTTTTTCACCCAATCTTGATGATACTTTCAGGTAATGATAAGTGCACCAATCCCACTCGGCTCAAAAATTTCGTTCTTCGGTTTTAAAACGTTCGTTTGCAGTAAGAGTTTAAATATTTAGGTGTCACTCTGTTTTCTCCAAATGGATACATGCTGTTGGAACTCTAAATAAAACAAGGTTTGTGCTTGCTCTTTGAAACTTGACACAATGAATTAGTTCCACATTCTATCTCTATGATTTGCTTCCTATTGATGTAGCCCTATGCAGCGACTGACGAAAATCACTTTTATGGAAACGGGTTGCCAAGCTGCCAAAAAACTACAAGTTTCCTGAAATCTCAGCAAACCTTTTTTCACCCAATCTTGATGATACTTCCAGGTAATGATTAGTGCACTAATCCCACTTGGCTCACCAAATTTCATTCTTCTAGGTTAAACCGTTCGTTTGCAGTAAGAGTTTTAATATTTAGGTGTCACTTTATTTTCTCCTATATGGATACATGTATTTGGAACTCTAAATCAAACACGGTTTGTACTAGCTCTTTGAAACTTGACACAATGAAGTAATTCCAAGTTCTATCTCTATGGTTTGCTTCCTATTGATGTAGCCCTAAGCAGAGACTGGTGAAAATCACTTTCATGGAAAGGGTTTGCCAAGCTTCCAAAAAACTACGAGTTTCTTGAAATCTCAGCAAACATTTTTTCACCAAATCTTGATGATACTTTCAGGTAATGATAAGTGCAGCATTCCCCGTCGGCTCACCAAATTTTGTTCTTCTAGGTTAAACCGTTTTTTGAAGTAACCGTTTTAATATTTAATTTTCACTCTGTTTTCTCCTATATGGATACATGCATTTGGAACTCTAAATAAAACAAGGTTTGTGCTACCTCCTAGACACTTTAGACAATGAAGTAGGTCCAAGTTCTATCTCTATGGTTTGCTTCCTATTGATGTAGCCCTAAGCAGAGACTGGCGAAAATTACTTTCATGGAAAGAGGTTGCCAAGCTTCCAAAACACTACGAGTTTCCTGATATCTCATCAAACATTTTTTCACCCAATCTAGATGATACTTTCAGGTAATGATCAGTGCACCAATGCCCCTCGGCTCACCAAATTTTGTTCTTCTAGGTTAAACCATTCGTTTGCAGTAACCCTTTTAATATTTAATTTTCACTCTGTTTTCTCCTATACGGATACATGCAGTTGGAACTCTAAATCAAACATGGTTTGTGCTAGCTCTTTGAAACTTGACACAATAAATTAGTTCCAAGTTTTATCTCTATGATTTGCTTCCTATTGATGTAGCCCTAAGCAGAGACTGGCGAAAATCACTTTCATGGAAAGGGGTTGCCAAGGTGCCAAAAAACTATGAGTTTCCTGAAATCTCAGCAAACATTTTTTCACCCAATCTTGATGATACTTTCAGGTAATTATCAGTGAACAATTCCCACTTGGCTCACCAAATTTCATTCTTCTAGGTTAAACCGTTCATTTGCAGTAAGAGTTTTAATATTTAGGTGTCACTTTATTTTGTCCTATATGGATACATGTAGTTGGAACTCTAAATCAAACATGGTTTGTACTAGCTCTTTGAAAATTTACACAATGAAGTAGTTCGAAGTTCCATCTCTATGGTTTCCTTCCTATTGAGGTCGCCCTAAGAAGAGACTGGCGAAAATCACTTTCATGGAAAGGGCTTGCCAAGCTTCCAAAAAGCTATGAGTTTCCTGAAATCTCAGCAAACATTTTTTCACCCAATATTGATGATACTTTCAGGTAATGATCAGTGCACCAATCCCACTTGGCTCACCGAATTTCGTTCTTTTACGTTAAATCGTTCGTTTGCACTAACCATTTTAATATTTAGGTTCCAATCTGTTTTCTCCTTATGGATACATGCATTTGGAACTCTAAATCAAACATGGTTTCTGCTACTTCTTTGAAACTTGACACAATGAAGTAGTTCCATTCTATCTCTATGGTTTGCTTCCTATTGATGTAGTCCTAAGCAGAGAATGGTGAAAATCACTTTCATGGAAATTAATTGCCACGATTCGAAAAAATTACGAGTTTCCTGAAATCTCAGCAAACATTTTTTCACCCATTCTTGATGATAATTTCAGGTAATGATAAGTGCAACAATCCCACTTGGCTCACCCAATTTTGTTCTTCTAGGTTGAACCGTTCATTTGCAGTAACCGTTTAAATATTTAGGTTTCACTCTGCTTTCTCCTATATGGATACATGCATTTGGAACTCTAAATCAAAAAAGGTTTGTGCTAGCTCTTTGAAACTTGACACAATGAAGTAGTCCCAAGTTCTATCTCTGGTTTGCTTCCTATTGATGTAGCCCTAAGCAGAGACTGGCAAAAATCAATTTCATGGAAAGGTGTTGCCAAGCTTCCAAAACACTACGCACTACCTGAAATCTCAGCAAGCATTTTTTCACCCAATCTTGATGATACTTTCACGTAATGATCAGTGCACCAATCCCACTCGGCTCACCAAATTTCGTTCTTCTAGGTTAAACCGATCGTTTGCAGTAAGAGTTTTAATATTTACGTGTCACTCTGTTTCCTCATATATGGATACATGCAGTTGGAACTCTAAATCAAACACGGTATGTGCTAGATCTTTGAAATTTGACAGAATGAAGTAGTTCCAAGTTCTATCTCTGTGGATTTCTTCCCATTGATGTATCCCTAAGCAGAGACTGGCGAAAATCACTTTCATGGAAAGGGGTTGCCAAGCTTCCAAAAAACTACGAGTTTCCTGAAATCTCAGCAAGAATTTTTTCACCCAATCTTGATGATACATTCAGGTAATGATCAGTGCACCAATACCACTCGGCTCACCAAATATCGTTTTTCTAGGTTAAACCGTTTGTTTGCAGTAACCGTTTTAATATTTAGGTTTCACTCTGTTTTCTCCTATATGGATACACACATTTGGAACTCTAAATCAAACAATGTTTGTGCTAGCTCCTAGAAACTTGACACAATGAAGTAGTTCCATGTTCTGTCTCTATGGTTTGTTTCCTATTGATGTAGCCCTAAGCAGAGACTGGTGAAAATGACTTTAATGGAAAGGGGTTGCCAATCTTCCAAAAAACGACGAGTTTCCTGAAATCTCAGCCAGCATTTTTTCACCCAATCTTGATGATACTTTCAGGTAATGATCAGTGCACCATTCCCAATCGGCTCACCAGGTTTTGTTATTCTAGTTTTGACCGTTCATTTGCAGTAAGAGTTTTAATATTTAGGTGTCACTCTGTTTTCTCCTATATGGATACATGATTTTGGAACTCTAAATCAAACACCGTTTGTGCTAGCTATTTGAAACTTGACAAAATGAAGTAGTTCTAAGTTCTATCTCTATGGTTTGCTTCCTATTGATGTAGCCCTAAGCAGAGACTGGAAAAATCACTTATGTGGAAAGAGGTGGCCAAGTTTCCAAAAAACTATGAGTTTCCTAAAATCTCAGCAAACATTTTTTCACCCAAACTTGATGATACTTTCAGGTACTGATCAGTGCACCATTACCACTTGGCGCACCAAATTTCATACTTCTAGATTAAACCTTTCATTTGCAGTAACCATTTTAATATTCAGGTTCCACTCTGTTTTCTCCTATATGGATACATGCATTTGGAACTCTAAATCAAACAAGTTTTGTACTAGCTCATGAAACTTGACACAATGAAGTTGTTGCAAGATCTATCTCTATGGTTTGTTTCCTATTGATGTAGACCTAAGCAGAGAGTGGCCAAAATCACTTTCATGGAAATTGGTTGCAAACGTCCAAAAAACTACGAGTTTCCTGAAATCTCAGCAAATATTTTTTCACCTAATCTTGATGATACTTTCAGGTAATAATCAGTGCACCAGTCCCACTCGGCTCACCAATATTCATTCTTCCAGGTTTAACGGTTCGTTTGCAGTCAGAGTTTTAATATTTAGGTGTCACACCGTTTTCTCCAATATGGATACATTCAGTTGGAACTCTAAATCAAACAAGGAATCTGGTAGCTCCTTGAAAGTTGAACCAATGAAGTAGTTCCAAGTTCTATCTCTATGGTTTGCTTCCTATTGATGTAGCCCTAAGCAGAGACTGGCAAAAATCACTTTCATGGAAAGGTGTTGCCAAGCTGCCAAAAAACTACGAGTTTCCTGAAATCTCAGCAAGCATTTTTTCACCCAATCTTGATGATACTTTCATGTAATGATCAGTGCACCAATCCCACTCGGCTCACCAAATTTCGTTCTTCTAGGTTAAACCGATCGTTTGCAGTAAGAGTTTTAATATTTAGGTGTCACTCTGTTTCCTCATATATGGATACATGCAGTTGGAACTCTAAATCAAACACGGTATGTGCTAGATCTTTGAAACGTGACAGAATGAAGTAGTTCCAAGTTCTATCTCTGTGGATTTCTTCCCATTGATGTATCCCTAAGCAGAGACTGGCGAAAATCACTTTCATGGAAAGGGGTTGCCAAGCTTCCAAAAAACTACAAGTTTCCTGAAATCTCAGCAAGCATTCTTTCACCCAATCTTGATGATACGTTCAGGTAATGATCAGTGCACCAATACCACTCGGCTCACGAAATATCGTTCTTCTAGGTTAAACCGTTTGTTTGCAGTAACCGTTTTAATATTTAGCTTTCACTCTGTTTTCTCCTATATGGATACACACATTTGGAACTCTAAATCAAACAACGTTTGTGCTAGCTCCTAGAAACTTGACACAATGAAGTAGTTCCATGTTCTGTCTCTATGGTTTGTTTCCTATTGATGTAGCCCTAAGCAGAGACTGGTGAAAATGACTTTAATGGAAAGGGGTTGCCAATCTTCCAAAAAACGACGAGTTTCCTGAAATCTCAGCCAGCATTTTTTCACCCAATCTTGATGATACTTTCAGGTAATGATCAGTGCACCAATCCCAATCGGCTCACCAAGTTTTGTTATTCTAGTTTTGACCGTTCATTTGCAGTAAGAGTTTTAATATTTAGGTGTCACTCTGTTTTCTCCTATATGGATACATGCAGTTGGAACTCTAAATCAAACAAGGTTTGTGCTAGCTCTTTGAAACATGACACAATGAAATAGTTCCAAGTTCTATCTCCATGGTTTGCTTACTATTGATGTAGCCCTAAGCAGAGACTGGCGAAAATCACTTTCACGGAAAGGGGTTGCCAAGCTTCCAAAAAAACTACGAGTTTCCTGAAATCCCAGCAAACATATTTTCACCCAATCTTGATGATACTCTGAGGTAGTGATCAGGACACCATTCCCACTTGGCTCACCAATATTCGTTCTTCTAGTTTAAACCGTTCGTTTGCAGTAACCGTTTTAATATTTAGGTTTCACTCTGTTTTCTCCTATATGGATACATGAATTTGGAACTCTAGCAAACACGGTTTGTGCTAGTTCTTTGAAAATTGACACAATGAATTAGTTCCAAGTTCTATTCTATGTTTTGTTTCCTACTGATGTACCCTAAGCAGAAATGGAGAAAATCACTTTCATTGAAAAGGGTTGCCAGGCTACCAGAAATCTACGAGTTTCCTGAAATCTCAGCAAACTTTTTTTCACCCTATCTTGATGATACTTTCGGGTAATGATCAGTGCACCAATACCACTTTGCTCAACAAATTTCGTTCTTCTACGTTAAACCATTAGCTTGCAGTAAACGTATTAATATTTAGATTTCACTCTGTTTTCTATTATATGGACACATGTAGTTTGAACTCTAAATCAAACAGGGTTTGTGCTAGCTCTTTGAAACATGACACAATGAAGTAGTTCCAAGTTCTATCTCTATGGTTTGCTTCCTATTGATGTAGCCCTAAGCAGAGACAGGCGAAAATCACTTTCATGGAAAGGGGTTACCAGGCTTCCAAAAAACTACGAGTTTCCTGAAATCGTAGGAAACATTTTTTCACCCAATCGTGATGATAGTTTCAGGTAATGACAGGTGCACCAATCCAACTCGGCTCACCAAATTTTGTTCTTTTAGGTTAAACCGTTCGTTTGCAGTAAGAGTTTTAATATTTAGGTGTCACTCTGTTTTCTTCTATATGGAGACATGCAGTTGGAACTCTAAATCAAACACTGTTTGCGCTAGCTCTTTGAAACTTGACTAAATGAATGAGTTCCAAGTTCTATCTCTATGGTTTGCTTCCTATTGATGTAGCCCTAAGCAGAGACTGGCGAAAATAACATTCATGGAAAGGGGTTGCCAAGCTTCCAAAAAACTCCAAGTTTCCTGAAATCTCAGGAAACTTTTTTTCACCAAATATTGATGATCCTTTCAGGTAATGATCAGTGCACCAATCCCACTCGGCTCAGCAAATTTCATTCTCTAGGTTAAACCTGTCGTTTTCAGTAACCGTTTTAATATTTTGGTTCCACTCTGTTTTCTCCTACATGGATACATGCGGTTGGAACTCTAAATCAAACACTGTTTGTGCTAGCTCTTTGAAACTTGACACAATGATGTAATTCCTAATTCTATCTCTATGGTTTGCTTCCTATTGATGTAGCCCTAAGCAGAGACTGGCGAAAATCACTTTCATGGAAAGGGGATGCCAAGCTTCCAAAAAATACGAGGTTCCTGAAATATTAGCAAACAATTTGTTTACCAATCTTGATGATAGTTTCAGGTAATGATCAGTCCACCAATCCCACTCGGCTCACCAAATTTTGTTCTTCTAGGTTAAACCATTCATTGCAGTAACCGTTTTAATATTTAGGTTTCACTCTGTTTTCTCCTATATGGGTACATGCAGTTGGAACTCTAAATAAAACACGGATTGTGCTAGCTCTTTGAAACTAGACAGAATGAAGTAGTTCCAATTTGCATCTCTATGGTTTGCTTCCTATTCATGTAGCCCTAAGCAGAGCCTGGCGAAAATATCTTTCATGGAAAGTGGTTGCCAAGCTTCCAAAAAACTAGGAGTTTCCTGATATCTCAGCAAACATTTTTTCACCCAATCTTGATGATAATTCCAGGTAATGATCAGTGCACCAATACCACTTGGCTCTCCTAATTTCGGTCTTCTAGGTTAAACCGTTCGTTTGCAGTAAGAGTTTTAATATTTAGGTGTCACTTTGTTTTCTCCTATATGGATACATGCAGTTGGAACTCTAAATCAAATACTGTTTGTGCTAGCTCTTTGAAAGTTGACACAATGAAGTAGTTCCAAGTTCTGTCTCTATGGTTTGCTTCCTATTGTTGTAGCCCTAAGCAGAGACTGGCGAAAATCACATTGATGGAAAGGGAATGCCAAGCTTCCAAAAGATACGAATTTCCTGAAATCTTAGCAAACAATTTTTTTGCCAATCTTGATGATACTTTCAGGTAATGATCAGTGCACCAATCCCACTCGGCTCACCATATTTCCTTCTTCTAGGTTAAACCGTTCGTTTGCAGTAACCGTTTTAATATTTATGTTTCACTCTGTTTTCTCTTATATGCATACATGCACTTGGAACTCTAAATCAAACAAAGTTTGTTTTAGCTCTTTAAAACTTGACACAATCAAGTAGTTCCAAGTCCTATCTCTATTGTTTGCTTCCTATTGATGTAGCCCTAAGCAGAGACTGGCGAAAATCCCTTTCATGGAAAGGGGTTGCCAAGCTTCCAAAAAACTACGAGTTTCCTGAAATCGTAGGAAACATTTTTTTCTCCCAATCGTGACGATAGTTTCAGGTAATGATCAGTGCACCAATCTGACTCGGCTCACCAAATTTTGTTCTTCTAGGTTAAACCGTTCGTTTGCAGTAAGAGTTTAAATATTTAGGTGTCACTGTGTTTTCTTCTATATGGACACATGCAGTTGGAACTCTAAATCAAACACTGTTTGTGTTAGGTCTTTGAAACTTTACAAAATGAATGAGTTCCAAGTTCTATCTCTATGGTTTGTTTCCTATTGATGTAGCCCTAAGCAGAGACTGGCGCAAATCACTTTCATGGAAAGGGGTTGCCAAGCTTCCAAAAAACTACGAGTTTCCTGAAATCTCAGCACACATTTTTTCACCCAATCTTGATGACACTTTCAGGTAATGATCAGTACCCCAATCCCACTTGGCTCACCAAATTTCGTTCTTCTAGGTTAAACCGTTCATTGGCAGTAACAGTTTTAATTTTTAGGTTTCACTCTGTTTTCTCCTATATGGATACATGCAGTTGGAACTCTAAATCAAACACGGTTTGTGCTAGCTCTTTGAAACTTGACACAATGAAGTAGTTCCAAGTTCTATCTCTATGGTTTGCTTGTTATTGATGTAGCCCTAAGCAGAGACTGGCGAAAAACACTTTCATGGAAAGGGGTTGCAAAGCTTCCAAAAAACTCTGAGTTTTCTGAAATCTCATCAAACATTTTTTCACCCAATTTTGGTGATACTTTCAGGTAATGATCAGTGCACCAGTCCCACTCGGCTCAGGAGATTTTGTTCTATAGGTTAAACCGTTCGTTTGCAGTAACCGTTTTAATATTTACGTTCCACTCTGTTTTCTCCTACATGGATACATGCAGTTGGAACTCTAAATCAAACACTCTTTGTGCTAGCTCTTTGAAACTTGACACAATGAAGTAATTCCTAGTTCTATCTCTATGGTTTGCTGCCTATTGATGTAGCCCTAGGCAGAGACTGCCCAAAATCACTTTCATGGAAAGGGGATGCCAAGCTTCCAAAAAATACGAGTTTCCTGAAATTTTAGCAAACAATTTTTTACCAATCTTGATGATAGTTTCAGGTAATGCTCTGTGCACCAATCCCACTCTGCTCACCATATTTCGTTCTTCTAGGTTAAACGGTTCATTTGCAGTTACCGTTTTAATATTTAGGTTTCACTCTGTTTTCTCCTATATGGATATATGCTGTTGGAATTCTAAATCAAACACTGTTTGTGCTAGCTCTTTGAAACTTGACACAATGAGGTAATTCCTAGTTGTATCTCTATGGTTTGCTTCCTATTGATGTAGCCCTAAGCAGAGACTGCCGAAAATCACATTCATGGAAAGGGGATGCCAAGCTTCCAAAAAAGTATGAGTTTCCTGAAATCTCAGCAAACATTTTTTCACCCAATCTTGATGATAATTTCAGGCAATGATCAGTGCACCCATCCAACTCGGCTCACCAAATTTTGTTCTTCTAGGTTAAACCGCTCGTTTGCAGTAACCATTTTAATATTTAGGTTTCACTCTGTTTTCTCCTATATGGATACATGCAGTAGGAACACTAAATCAAACAAGGTTTGTGCTACCTCTTTGAAACTTGACACAATCAAATAGTTCCAAGTTCTATCTCTATGGTTTGCTAACGATTGATGTAGACCTAGGCAGAGACTGCAGAAAATCACTTTCATGGAAAGGGGATGCCAAGCTTCGAAAAAACTACGAGTTTCCTGAAATCTCAGCAAACATTTTTTCACCCAATGTTGATGATACTTTCAGGCAATGATCAGTGCACCAATGCCAGTCGGCTCACCAAATTTCGTTCTTCTAGGTTAAACCGTGCGTTTGCAGTAATCGTTTTAATATTTATGTTCCACTATATTTTCTCCAATGGATACATGCAGTTGGAACTCTAAATCAAAAAAGGTTTGTGCAAGCTCTTTGAAACTTGACACAATGAATTAGTTCCAAGTTCGAACTCTATGGTTTCCTTCCAATGATGTAGCCCTAAGCAGAGACTCGCGAAAATCACTTAAATGGAAAGGGGTTGCCAAGTTTCCATAAAACTACGAGTTTCCTGAAATCTCAGCAAACAGTTTTTTTCCCAATCTTGATGATACTTTCAGGTAATTATCAGAGCATCAATACCACTTGGCTCACCTAATTTCGTTCTTCTAGGTTAAACCACTCGTTTGCAGTAACCGTTTTAATATTTAGGTGTCACTCTGTTTTCTCCTATATGGATACATGCAGTAGGAATTCTAAATCAAAAAAGGTTTGTGCTAGCTACTTGAAACTTGACACAATGAAGTAATTCCAAGTTCTATCTCTATGGTTTGCTTCTTATTGATGTAGCCCTAAGCAGAAAGTGGCGAAAATCACTTTCATGGAAAGGGGTTGCCAAGCTTCCAAAAACCTACGAGTTTCCTGAAATCTCAGCAAACATTTTTTCACCCAATCTTGAAGATACTTTCAGATACTGATCGGAGCACCAATCCCACTCTGCTCAACATATTTTCTTCTTCCAGGTTAAACCCTTTGTTTGCAGTAACCGTTTAATAATTAGGTTTCACTCTGTTTTCTCCTATATGGATACATGCAGTTCGAACTCTAAATCAAACACGGTTTGTGCTAGCTCTTTGAAACTTGACACAATGAAGTAATTCCAAGTTCTATCTCTATGGATTGCTTCCTATTGATGTAGCCCTAAGCAGATACTGGCGAAAATCACTTTCATGGAAATGGTTGCCAGGCTTCCAAAAAACTACGAGTTTCCTGAAATCTCAGCAAACATTTTTTCATCCAAACTTGATGGTAAATTCAGGTAATGATCAGTGCACCAATCCCTCTCGGCTCACCAAATTTCGTTCTCCTAGATTAAACCGTTCGTTGCAGTAACGGTTTTTATATTTAGGTTTCACTCTGTTTTCTCCTATATGCATACATGCAGTTGGAACTCTAAATCAAACAAAGTTTGTGCTAGCTCTTTGAAACTTGACACAATGAAGTAGTTCCAAGTTCTGTCTCTATGGTTTGCTTCCTATTGTTGTAGCCCTAAGCAGAGACTGGCGAAAATCACTTTCATTGAAAGGGGTTGTCAAGCTTCCAAAAAACTACGAGTTTCCTGAAATCATAGCAAACATTTTCTCACCCAATCTTGATGATAATTTCAGGTAATGATCAGTGCACCAATGCCACTGGCCTCACCAAATTTCGTTCTTCTAAATTAAACCGTTCGTTTTCAGTAACCGTTTTAATATTTAGGTTTCACTCTGTTTTCTCCTATATGTAAACATGCAGTTGGAACTCTAAATCAAACAAGGTTTGTGCTACCTTTTTGAAACTTTACACAATGAAGTAATTCCAAGTTCTATATCTATGGTTTGTTTCCTATTGATGTAGCCCTAAGCAGAGACTGGAAAAAATCACTTTCATTGAAAGGGGTTGCCAAGCTTCCAAAAAACTACGAGTTTCCTGAAATCTCAGCAAACATTTTTTCACCCAATCTTGATGATACTTTCATGTAAAGATCAGTGCACCAATCCAACTCGGCTCACCAAATTCCATTCTTCTAGCTTAAACCGTTCATTTGCAGTACGAGTTTAATATTTAGGTGTCACTCTGTTTTCTCCAATACGGATACATGCAGTTGGAACTCTAAATCAAATACTGTTTGTGCTTGCTCTTTGAACGTTGACACAATGAAGTTATTCCAAGTTCTATCGCTATGGTTTGCTTCCCATTGATGTAGCCCTTAGCAGAGAATAGCGCAAATCACTTTCATGGAAAGGGGTTGCCAAGCTTCCAAAAAACTACGAGTTTCCTGAAATCTCAGCACACATTTTTTCACCCAATCTTGATGACACTTTCAGGTAATGATCAGTACCCCAATCCCACTTGGCTCACCAAATTTCGTTCTTCTAGGTTAAACCGTTCGTTGGCAGTAACAGTTTTAATTTTTAGGTTTCACTCTGTTTTCTCCTATATGGATACATGTAGTTGGAACTCTAAATCAAACACGGTTTGTGCTAGCTCTTTGAAACTTGACACAATAAAGTAGTTCCAAGTTCTATCTCTATGGTTTGTTTCCTATTGATGTAGCCCTAAGCAGAGACTGGCGCAAATCACTTTCATGGAAAGGGGTTGCCAAGCTTCCAAAAAACTACGAGTTTCCTGAAATCTCAGCAAACATTTTTTCAACCAATCTTCATGATACCTTCAGGCAATGATCAGTGCACCCATCTCACTTGGCTCACCAAATTTCGTTCTTCTAGGTTAAACCGCTCGTTTGCAGTAAACATTTTAATATTTAGGTTTCACTCTGTTTTCTCCTATATGGATACATGCAGTTGGAACTCTAAATCAAAGAAGGTTTGTGCTAGCTCTTTGAAACTTGACACAATGAAGTAGTTCCAAGTTCTATCTCTATGGTTTGCTTCCTATTGATGTACCCCTAAGGAGAGACTGGCGAAAATCACTTTAATGGAAAGGGTTGCCAAAGCTTCCAAACTACGAGTTTCCTGAAATCTCAGCACACATTTTTTCACACAATCTTGA
>KZ294778.1:1063745-1106578 GCA_002406435.1 Spermophilus dauricus | reverse complement strand
ATTTTGTTCTTCTAGGTTAAACCGTTCGTTTGCAGTAAGAGTTTTAATATTTAGGTTCCACTCTGTTTTCTCGTATATGGATAAATGCGGTTGGATCTCTAAATCAAACAAGGTTTGTGCTAGCTCCTTGAAACTTGACACAATGAAGTAGTACCAATTTCTATCTCTATGGTTTGCTTCCAAATGATGTAGCCCTATGCAGAGACTGGCAAAAATCACTTTCATGGAAAGTTGTTGCCAAGCTTCCAAAAAACTACGAGTTTCCTGAATTCTCAGCAAACATTTTTTCACCCAATCTTCATGATACTTTCAGGCAATGATCAGTGCACCCATCTGACTCGGCTCACCAAATTTCGTTCTTCTAGGTTAAACCGCTCGTTTGCAGTAAGCATTTTAATATTTAGATTTCACTCTGTTTTCTCCTATATGGATACATGCAGTAGGAATTCTAAATCAAACAAGGTTTGTGCTAGCTCTTTGAAACTTGACACAATCAAGTAGTTCCAAGTTCTGTCTCTATGGTTAGCTTCTTATTGATGTAGCCCTAAGCAGAAACTGGCGAAAATCACTTTCATGGAAAGGGGTTGCCAAGCTTCCAAAAAACTACGAATTTCCTGAAATCTCAGCAAACATTTTTTCACCCAATCTTGATGATACTTTCAGGCAATGATCAGTGCACCAATCCCACTCAGCTCAACAAATTTCGTTCTTCTAGGTTAAACCGTTCTTTTGCAGTAAGAGTTTTAATACTTAGGTGTCACTCTGCTTTCTCCTATATGGATACATGCAATTGGAACTCTAAATCAAACTAGGTTTGTTCTAGCTCTTTGAAACTTGACACAATGAAATAATTCCAAGTTCTATCTCTATGGTTTGCTTGCTATTGATGTAGCCCTAAGCAGAGACTGGCGAAAATGACATTCATGGAAAGGGGTTGCCAAGGTTACAAAAAACTAACAGTTTCCTGAAATCTCAGCAAACATTTTTTCACCCAATCTTGATGATACTTTCAGATAGTGATCAGTGCACCAATCCCACTCGGCTCAACATATTTCGTTCTTCCAGGTTAAACCGTTTGTTTGCAGTAACCGTTAAATAATTGGGTTTCACTCTGTTTTCTCCTATATGGATACATGCAGTTCGAACCCTAAATCAAACACGGTTTGTGCTAGCTCTTTGAAACTTGACACTATGAAGTAATTCCAAGTTCTATCTCTATGGATTGCTTCCTATTTATGTAGCCCTAAGCAGAGACTGGTGAAAATCACTTTCACGGAAAGGTGTTGCCAAGCTTCCAAAAAACTTCGAGTTTCATGAAATCTCAGCAAACATTTTTTCACCCAATCTTGATGATACTTTCAGGTAATGATCAGTGCACCAATCACACTCGGCTCACCATATTTTGTTCTTCTAGGTTAAACCGTTCGTTTGCAGAAACCATTTTAATATTTAGGTTCCACTCTGTTTTCTCCTATATGGATACATTCATTTGGAACTCTAAATCAAACTAAGTTTGTGCTAGCTCTATGAAACTTGACGCAATGAAGTAGTTCCGAGTTCTATCTCTATGGTTTGCTTCCTATTGATGTAGAACTAAGTAGAGACTGGTGAAAATCACTTTCATGGAAAGGGGTTGCCAAGCTTCCAAAAAACTACGAGTTTCCTGATATCTCAGTAAACAGTTTTTCAACCAATCTTGATGATACTTTCAGACAGTGATCAGTGCACCAATCCCACTCAGCTCACCATAATTAGTTCTTCAGGTTAAACCGTTTGTTTGCAGTAACCGTTCAATATTTAGGTTTCACTCTGTTTTCTCCTATATGGATACATGCAATTGGAACTCTAAATCAAACACGGTTTGTGTTAGCTCTTTGAAACTTGACACAATGAAGTAATTCCAAATTCTATCTCTATGCATTGCTTCCTATTGATGTAGCCCTAAGCAGAGACTGGCGAAAATCACTTTCATGGAAAGGGGTTGACAAGCTTCCAAAAAACTATGAGTTCCTGAAATCTCAAGAAATTTTTTTCACCCAATCTTGATGATACTTTCAGGTAATGATCAGTGCTCCAATCTGACTCGGCTCACCAAATTTTGTTCTTCTATTTTAAACCGTTCGTTTGCAATAACCGTTTTAATATTTAGGTTTCACTCTGTTTTTCCTATATGGATACATACAGTTGGAACTCTAAATCAAACAAGGTTTTTACTAGCTCCTTGAAACTTGAGACAATGAAGTAGTTCGTAGCTCTTTCTCTATGGTTTGCTTCCTATTGATGTAGCCCTAAGCAGAGACTGGCGAACATCACTTTCATGGAAAGGGATTGCCAAGCTTCCAAAAAACCACGAGTTTCCTGCAATCTCCGCAAATATTTTGTCACCCATTCTTGATGATACTTTCAGGTAGTGATCAGTGCACCAATCCCACTTGGCTCACCATATTTCGTTCATCTAGGTTAAACAGTTCGTTTGCTAACCGTTTTAATATTTAGGTTCCACTATTTTTTCTCTTATATGGATACATGCATTTGGAACTCTAAATCAAACTAGGTTTGTGCTAGCTCTTTAAAACTTGACACAATGGAGTAGTTCCGAGTTCTGTCTCTATGGTTTGCTTCCTGTTGATGTAGAACTAAGCAGAGACTGGCGAAAATCACTTTCATGGAAAGGGGTTGCCAAGCTTCCAAAAAACTACGAGTTTCCTGAAATCTCAGCAAGCATTTTTTCACCCAATCTTGATGATACTTTCAGATAATGATCACTGCAGCAATCCCACTTGGCTTACCAAATTTCGTTCTAGGTTAAACCGTTGGTTTCCAGTAACCGTTTATATATTTAGGTTCCACTCTGTTTTCTCTTATATGGATACATGCAGCTGGAACTCTAAATCAAACAAGGTTTGTGCTACCTCTTTAAAACTTGACACAATGAAGTACTCCCAAGTTCTATCTCTATGGTTTGCTTCCTATTGATGTAGGCCTATGCAGAGACTGGCAAAAATCACTTTCATGAATAGGTGTTGCCAAGCTTCCAAAAAACTTCGAGATTCCTGAAATCTTAGCAAACATTTTTTCACCCAATCTTGATGATACTTTCAGGTAATGATCAGTGCACCCATCTGACTCGGCTCACGGTATTTCGTTCTTCTAGGTGAAACCGATCGTTTGCAGTAAGAGTTTTAATATTTAGGTGTCACTCTGTTTTCTCCTATACGGATACATGCAGTTGGAACTCTAAATCGAACAAGGTTTGTGCTAGCTTTTGAAACTTGACACAATGAAGTTATTCCAAGTTCTATTTCTATGGATTGCCTCCTATTGATGTAGCCCTAAGCAGAGACTGGCGAAAATCACTTTCATGGAAAGGGGTTGCCAAGCTTCCAAAAAAAAACGAGTGTCCTGAAATCTCATCAAATAATTTTCACTCAATCTTGATGATAGTTTCAGGTAATGATCAGTGCACCAATCATACTAGGCTCACCAAATTTCGTTCTTCTAGGCTAAACCATTCGGTTGCAGTAAGATTTTAAATATTTAGGTGTCACTCTGTTTTCTCCTATATGGATACATGCAGTTGGAACTCTAAATCAAACACAGTTTGTGCTAGCTCTTTGAAACTTGAAACAATGAAGTAATTCCAAGGTCTATTTCTATGATTTGACTCCTATTGATGTAGCCCTAAGTAGAGACTCGCAAAAAACATTTACATGGAAAGGGGTTGCCAAGCTTCCAAAATTCTACGAGTTTCCAGAAATCTCAGCAAACATTTTTTCTCCCAATCTTGATGATACTTTCAAGTAATGATCAGCACACCAATCCCACTCGGCTCACCAAATTTCATTCTTCTAGGTTAAACCGTTCGTTTGCAGTAACCATTTTAATATTTAGGTGTCACTCTGTTTTCTCCTATATAGATACATGAAGTTGGAATTCTAAATCAAACACGGTATGTACTAGCTCTTTGAAACTTGACACAATGAAGTAATTCCAAGTTCTATCTCTATGAATTTCTTCCCATTAATGTAGCCCTAAAGAGAGACTGACGAAAATCACGTTCATGGAAAGGAGTTGCCAAGCTTCCAAAAAACTACGAGTTTCCTGATATGTCAGCAAACATTTTTTCACCCAATCTTGATGATACTTCCAGGTAGTGATCAGTGCACCAATCCCACTCGGCTCACCATATTTCTTTCTTCTAGGTTAAACTGTTCATTTGCAGTAACCGTTTTAATATTTAGGTTCCACTCTTTTTTCTCTTATATGGATACATGCAGCTGGAAATCTAAATCAAACAAGGTTTGTGCTAGCTCTTTGAAACTTGACACAATGAAGTAATTCCAAGTTCTATCTCTGTGGTTTGCTCCCTATTGATGTAGCCCTAAGCAGAGACTGGCGAAAATCCCTTTCACGGAAAGGGGTTGCCAAGCTTCCAAAAATCTCTGAGTTTCCTGAAATCTCAGGAAACATTTTTTAACCAATCTTGATGATACTTTCAGGTAATGATTAGTGCACCAATCCCACTTGCCTCACCAAATTTCGTTCATCTAGGTTAAACCGTTCGTTTGCAGTAACCGTTTTAATATTTAGGTTTCACTCTGTGTTCTCCTATATGGATACATGCATTTGCAACTCTACATCAAACAAGGTTTGTGCTAGCTCTTTGAAACTTGAAACAATGAAGTAGTTCCAAGTTGTATCTCTGTGGTTTGCTTCCTATTGATGTAGCCCTAAGAAGAGACTGGCAAAAATCACTTTCATGGAAATTGGTTGCCAAGCTCCCAAAGAACTTCGAGTGTACGAACATGGCCGCCGAGTAGGAAGCAGCGACTCTAATGTCTCCGCACTAACAAGATCAAAAAGACCCTTTGGAACAGCGGCAGGCTTCACACTGAGGAACTTATAGCAGAATTCCATGAAGAGGGGTCCTGCAAGGATCTGGTAGGCCTATTAGAAGTGTCGGTTTGTGGCCGCCGAGACACGGGGCCTGGGAACTGTGGTACTTGCCGGAGTCAGGCCGTCACCTCCCCGGCCCCGGGCGCCGCTGGAGCCGCGAGCCATAAAGACACGGACCGGCGGCCGCGGTGCGGCTAGAAGCCGGGAACGCCGGGGGCGGAGAAAGCGAACAGGGCAGCGCCGGCTGTAGAAACCCCGGCGGAGAGAGGCGTGGGAGCTCGTGGCAAAGACACACCGGAGAGAGCGAGCCAGCACCACGCCATCATCCCGAAATAGCGAGAGGAGAAAGATGGCGGCGGGAAGTGAGTAAGCCCCTCCCTGTTCCGTGCCCTGCACCACCGCGTCTGAAAAGCTGAGACAGACAGCTGCGACTCAGCGTTAAGCTATCCGGCTGAGGCGGCTGATCAGCCCTTCTCATTCCCCGGAGGTGGACGCCTGCCGGGCCTTCGTGGGTAGTGGCCGCAGGGTCCAGGCGGGGTTTGGGTGTCAGCGGGGACCCGCCCGTGGCGTTGGTCGCCCGGCAGGGGGAGGCGAACTGTAGCCGTTTGCGGAGGACACCACTGTGGTGGAGGGCTGGCGTGGCAGGACTGCGGCGGAGGAGATAACTTCATTGAAGCCTGCTGCAGCAGGTGTGTGGTCTCCTGGCTCTCCCTCTCCACGCATCAGGGAAACCTTAAGAGCCCCTCCCAGCTCTCCCGAGAGTGCTACAGCCAGCCCGAGGGAGTCAGAGGTGGTGCAGGTCTGCCGCTCCCGCCAGGGCTGGCTGCTGTGGTCTCTTGCACCAGCTACGGGGGTGTGGCTACCGGAGGGCAAGCAATAGTCGCGGAGGATTCTCAGCACCAAGCTCTACAAGCTTAAGGTCTCTGGGAATGGCAATCTGGAGGAGTGAGCCCAGTCGTTCATGAAAACAGGGCTCCCAGGAACAGCAGACCTGTCCTGTAACCAGTATTGTGGTGAGAGGGGCCTGGCTAGAAAAAAAGTGGAAGTCTTTGGTTACAAGAGGAGGCCCTAGGCACTCAGGATTGGGGACTTGCCCAGCCTGGGAGGAGCTGCTGCACAGTGATGGGTTCCCGCGTACTGACGGGAAAGGCTTGACCTGGGGGGCACAGCGCCACCTAGTGGAAGAGACGTTAATCAAACTCTAAGACGGCATTTATTAGTCTTTTTTATTGTTGTTGTTGGTTTTTTATTTTATTTTATTTTTTTATTTTTTTTATTTTATTTTATTTTTTTTTTTTTTTGATTGGGGTTTTTCTTTCATCTTCATTTTTCAATCTTGTTTTTTCTTTCTTTTCTCTTTTTTTTCTTTTCTTTTCTTCTTTCTCTTCTAATCTCAATTTTAATTTTTTTTAAATTATTATTAATATTTTTTAAATTTTTGTTCTTTTTTAGTTCCTATTTTCTTCTTTTGTCTTTTCATGCTTCATATCCCCCCTTCCTTGAATTCTACCTGCCTACTCTCATTTCCCTTAGTGACTTCTTCCCTTCCCTTCTAATACCTTTCCTCCCTAGCATCAAATAAATTTATAGGAATAAACAGTAACCCCGCAGTCAACCAGAACAAGAAGCAACATGAGCAGCTTCAAGAAGCAAGGAAGAAGAGGAGTACAAACAATGCAGGACAGCCTAAATATTCAGGAGGACCTAGAGTCATCAGAAAAAGGGTCATATAAAGACCTCAAGGAACACCTTAGACAGATGGAATGGAACCTCAAAGAGGATACAAGACAGCAAATTCAAGCAGCGAAAGAACACATTGAGAATGAGTTACATAAACAGCTAAAAGAAGAAGTTAAGCATCTTTATAAGGAGATAGAGCTTATAAAAAATAATCAAGCAAAAATTCTAGAAATGAAGGAAACGATAAACCAAATTAAAAACTCAATTGAGAGTATCACTAACAGAGTGGAACAAGTAGAAACCAGAACGTCAGACAATGAAGACAAAATATACCAGCTTGAAAAGAGCCTAGCCAACTCAGAAAGACTGATAAAAAATCACGAGAAAAACATCCAAGAATTATGCGATAACATGAAGAAACCAAACTTACGAGTCATCGGGATAGAGGAAGGTACAGAGATCCACACCAAGGGAATGAGTAACCTACTGAATGAAATAATTACAGAAAACTTTCCAGAAATAAAAAAGGAAACAGATATACAAATTGAAGATGCATACAGGACACCGAGCACACAAAATCACAGTAGACCAACGCCAAGACACATTGTTATGAAGATATCCAATATACAGAACAAAGAGAAAATATTAAAAGCTACAAGAGAAAGGAGACAGATTACATTTAGGGGCAAACCAATACGGTTAACAACGGACTTTTCATCACAGACACTGAAAGCAAGAAGGTCATGGAACAATGTATTTCAAACACTGAAAGACAATGGATGCCAACCAAGAATTCTGTACCCAGCAAAATTAAGCTTCAGGTATGACAACGAAATAAAGATCTTTCATGATAAACAAAAGCTAAAAGAATTTGCAGCCAGAAAACCTGCATTGCAAAGCATTTTGAGCAAAACACTACACGAGGAAGAAATGAAAAACAATAACCAAAACCATCAGTGGGAAGTGCCTCAGTAAAGACAGAGGGCGAGGGGAAATATAATCATGGAGAAACAATCTAAAAAAAAAAAATATAAACATTTAAACATGGATGGAAGTTCAAACCATATATCAATAATAACTCTGAATGTTAACGGCCTAAACTCTCCAATAAAGCGACATAGGCTGGTATCATGGATTAAAAAAACAAATCCAACAATATGCTGCCTCCAGGAGACACATCTAACTGGAAAAGACATACACAGGCTGAAGGTGAAAGGATGGGAAAAAATATACCACGCACACAGTTCTCGTAAGCAGGCAGGAGTGGCCATCCTCATATCGAATAAAATCGACTTCAAGACTAAGTTAATCAAAAGGGACAAAGAAGGTCATTATATACTGTTAAAAGGAACCATTCACCAACAAGATATAACAATTATCAATATTTATGCACCAAACAATGGTGCAGCGACATTCATAAAACAAACTCTCCTCAAGTTCAAGAATCAAATAGACCACAACACAATAATTATGGGTGACTTTAACACACCTCTTTCACCCTTGGACAGATCCTCCAAACAAAAATTGAATAAAGAAACCAGAGAACTCAATATCACAATCAACAACCTAGACTTAACTGACATATATAGAATATATCAACCATCATCAAATGGATATACTTTTTTCTCAGCAGCACATGGATCCTTCTCAAAAATAGACCATATATTATGCCATAGGGCAACCCTCAGTAAATATAAAGGGGTGGAGATAATACCATGCATTTTATCTGATCATAATGGAATGAAACTGGAAATCAATGATAAAAGAAGGAAGGAAAAATCCTACATCACATGGAAAATGAACAATATGTTACTGAATGATCAATGGGTTACAGAAGACATAAAGGAGGAAATTAAAAAATTCTTAGAGATAAATGAAAATACAGACACAACATATCGGAATCTATGGGACACAATGAAAGCAGTTTTAAGAGGAAAATTCATCGCCTGGTGGTCATTCCTCAAAAAAAGAAAAAACCAACAAATAAATGAGCTCACACTTCATCTCAAAGCCCTAGAAAAGGAAGAGCAAAACAACAGCAAATGTAGCAGAAGGCTAGAAATAATTAAAATTAGAGCGGAAATCAATGAAATTGAAACAAAAGGAACTATTGAAAAAATTAACAAAACTAAAAGTTGGTTCTTCGAAAAAATAAATAAGATCGACAGACCTTTAGCCATGCTAACGAAGAGAAAAAGAGAGAGAACTCAAATTACTAACATACGGGATGAAAAAGGCAATATTACAACAGATCCTACAGAAATACAGAAGACAATCAGAAATTATTTTGAAAACCTATATTCCAACAAAATAGATGATAGTGAAGACATCGATAAATTTCTTAAGTCATATGATTTGCCCAGACTGAGTCAGGAGGATACACACAATCTGAACAGACCAATATCAATGGATGAAATTGAAGAAGCCATCAAAAGACTACCAACCAAGAAAAGTCCAGGACCGGATGGATATACAGCGGAGTTTTACAAAACCTTTAAAGAAGAATTAAAACCAATACTTTTCAAGTTATTTCAGGAAATAGAAAAAGAGGGAGCTCTACCAAACTCATTCTATGAGGCCAACATCACCCTGATTCCGAAACCTGACAAAGACACCTCAAAGAAAGAAAACTACAGACCAATATCTCTAATGAACCTAGATGCAAAAATCCTCAATAAAATTCTGGCGAATCGAATACAAAAACACATCAAAAAAATTGTGCACCACGACCAAGTAGGATTCATCCCTGGGATGCAAGGATGGTTCAACATACGGAAATCAATAAATGTTATTCACCACATCAATAGACTTAAAGATAAGAACCATATGATCATCTCGATAGATGCAGAGAAAGCATTTGACAAAGTACAGCATCCCTTTATGTTCAAAACATTAGAAAAATTAGGGATAACAGGAACCTACCTTGACATTGTAAAAGCTATCTATGCTAAGCCTCAGGCTAGCATCATTCTGAATGGACAAAAGATGAAGGCATTCCCTCTAAAATCCGGAACAAGACAGGGATGCCCTCTATCTCCACTTCTATTCAATATAGTTCTCGAAACACTGGCCAGAGCAATTAGACAGACGAAAGAAATTAAAGGCATAAAAATTGGAAAAGAAGAACTTAAATTATCACTATTTGCAGATGACATGATTCTATACCTAGAAGACCCAAAAGGGTCTACAAAGAAACTACTAGAACTAATAAATGAATTTAGCAAAGTGGCAGGATATAAAATCAACACGCATAAATCAAAGGCATTTCTGTATATCAGCGACAAAACTTCGGAAACGGAAATGAGGAAAAACACTCCATTCACGATATCCTCAAAAAAAATAAAATACTTGGGAATAAACCTAACAAAAGAGGTGAAAGATTTATATAATGAAAACTACAGAACCCTAAAGAGAGAAGTTGATGAAGATCTTAGAAGATGGAAAAACATACCCTGTTCATGGATAGGCAGAACTAACATCATCAAAATGGCAATATTACCAAAAGTTCTCTATAGGTTTAATGCAATGCCAATCAAAATCCCAATGGCATATCTTGTAGAAATCGACAAAGCAATCATGAAATTCATATGGAAAAATAAAAGACCCAGAATAGCAAAAGCAATTCTAAACAGGAAGTGTGAATCAGGCGGTATAGCGATACCAGATTTCAAAATATATTACAAAGCAATAGTGACAAAAACAGCATGGTACTGGTACCAAAACAGGCGGGTGGACCAATGGTTTAGAATAGAGGACACAGAGACTGATCCACAAAGTTACAACTATCTTATATTTGATAAAGGGGCTAAAAACATGCAATGGAGGAAGGATAGCATCTTCAACAAATGGTGTTGGGAAAACTGGAAATCCATATGCAGCAAAATGAAACTGAACCCCTTTCTCTCGCCATGCACAAAAGTTAACTCAAAATGGATCAAGGAACTTGATATCAAACCAGAGACTCTGCGTCTGATAGAAGACAAAGTGGGAGCCGATCTACAAATTGTGGGGTCGGGCTCCAAATTCCTTAATAGGACGCCCATAGCACAAGAGTTAGCAACAAGAATCAACAAATGGGACTTAATTAAACTTAAAAGTTTTTTCTCAGCAAGAGAAACAATAAGAGAAGTAAACAGGGAGCCTACATCCTGGGAACAAATCTTTACTCCTCACACTTCAGATAGAGCCCTAATATCCAGAGTATACAAAGAACTCAAAAAATTAGACAATAAAATAACAAATAACCCAATCAACAAATGGGCCAAGGACCTGAACAGACACTTCACAGAGGAGGATATACAATCAATCAATAAGTACATGAAAAAATGCTCACCATCTCTAGCAATCAGAGAAATGCAAATCAAAACCACCCTAAGATACCATTTCACTCCAGTAAGATTGGCAGCCACTATGAAGTCAAACAACAACAAGTGCTGGAGAGGTTGTGGAGAAAAGGGTACACTTGTACATTGCTGGTGGGACTGCAAATTGGTGCGGCCAATTTGGAAAGCAGTTTGGAGATTCCTGGGAAAGATGGGAATGGAACCACCATTTGACCCTGCTATTGCCCTTCTTGGACTATTCCCTGAAGACCTTAAAAGAGCATGCTACAGGGATACTGCCACATCGATGTTCATAGCAGCACAATTCACAATTGCTAGACTGTGGAACCAACCCAGATGCCCCTCAGTAGATGAATGGATAAAAAAAATGTGGCATCTATACACAATGGAGTACTATGCAGCAATAAAAAATGACAAAATCATAGAATTTGCAGGGAAATGGATGGCACTAGAGCAGATTATGCTTAGTGAAGCTAGCCAATCCCTAAAAAACAAATACCAAATGTCTTCTTTGATATAAGGAGAGCAACTATAAACAGAGCAGGGAGGAAGAGTAGGAAGAAAAGAATAACATTAAACAGAGACATGAGATGGGAGGGAAAGGGTGAGAAAAGGGAAATTGCATGGAAATAAAGGGAGACCCTCATTACTATACAAAATTACATACAAGAGGTTGTGAGGGAATGGGAAAATAAACAAGGAGAGAAATGAGTTTCAGTAGATGGGGTAGAGAGAGAAGTTGGGAGGGGAGGGGAGGGGGGATAGTAGGGGATAGGAAAGGTAGCAGATTACAACAATTACCAATAGGACATTATGTAAAATCGTGGAAGTGTAACCGATGTGACTCTGCAATCTGCATTTGGGGTAAAATTGGGGGTTCATAACCCACTTCAGTCCAATGTATGAAGTATGTTATGTCAAGAGCGATGTAATGTTGTGAACAAAAAATTAAAAAAAAAAAAGAACTTCGAGTGTCCTGAAATCTCAGCAAATATTTTTTCACCGAATTTTGATGATACTTTCAGGTAATGATCAATGCACAATCCCACTCAGCTCACCAAATTTCGTTCTTCTAGTTTAAACATTTCTTTTGCAGTAACCATTTTAATATTTAGGTTCCACTCTGTTTTCTCTTATACGGATTAATGCAGTCGAAAGTCTAAATAAAACAAGGTTTCAGCTAGCTCTTTGAAACTTGACACAATGCAGTAGTTCCAAGTTCTATCTCTATGGTTTGCTTCCTATTGATGTATCCCTAAGCAGAGACTGACGAAAAACACTTTCATGGAAAGGGGTTGCCAAGCTTCCAAAAAACTACAAGTTTCCTGAAATCTCAGCAAACATTTTTTCACCCAATCTTGATGATATTTTCAGGTAGTGATCAGTGCAACAATACCACTCGGCTCACCATATATCATTCTTCTAGGTTAAACTGTTTGCTTGAAGTAACCATTTTAATATTTAGGTTCCACTCTGTTTTCTCCTATATGGATACATGCAGTTGGAACTCCAAATCAAACTAGGTTTTTTGCTATCTCTTTGAAATTTGACACAATGAAGTAGTCCCGAGTTCTATGTCTATGGTTTGCTTCCTATTGATGTAGCCCTAAGCAGAGACTGGCGAAAATCACTTTCATGGAAAAAGGTTGCCAAGCTTCCAAAAAACTACGAATTTCCTGATATGTCAGCAAACATTTTTTCACCCAATCTTGATGATACTTTCAGGTAGGGATCAGTGCACGAATCCCACTCGGCTCACCATATTTCGTCTTCTAGGTTAAACCGTTCGTATGCAGTAACCGTGTTAATATTTAGGTTCCACTCTGTTTTCTCCTGTATGGATACATGCAGTTGGAACCCTAAATCAAACATTGTTTGTGCTAGATCTTTGAAAGTTGACATAATGAAGTAGTTCCGAATTCTATCTCTATGGTTTGCTTCCTATTGAAGTAGAACTAAGAAGAGAGTGGCAAAAATCACTTTCATGGAAAGTGGTTGCCAAGCTTCCAAAAACTACGAGTTTCCTGAAATCTCAGCAAGCATTTTTTCACTCAATCTTGATGATACTTTCAAGCAATGATCAGTGCACCCATCCCACTAGGCTCAACAAATTTCGTTCTTCTAGGTTAAACCGTTCGTTTGCAGTAACCGCTTTAATATTTAGGAGCCACTCTGTTTTCTCTTATATGGATACATGCATTTGGAACTCTAAATCAAACAAGGTTTGTGATAGCTATTTGAAACTTGACACAATGCAGTAGTTCCAAGTTCTATCTCTATGGTATGCTTCCTATTGATGTAGCGCTAAGCAGAGACTGGCGAAAATCACTTTCATGGAAAGGGGTTGCCAAGCTTCCAAAAAACTATGAGTTTCCTGATATCTCAGCAAACATTTTTTCACCCAATCTTGATGATACTTACAGGTAGTAATCATTGCACCAATCCAACTCGGCTCATCAAATTTCGTTCTTCTAGGTTAAACCGTTCGTTTGCAGTAAGAGTTTTAATATTTAGGGGTCACTTTCATCGCCTATATGAATACATGGAGTTGGAACTCTAAATCAAACACGGTTAGTGCTACCTCTTTGAAACTTGAGATATGAAGTAATTCCAAGTTCTATCTCTATGATTTGCTTCTATTGATGTAGCCCTAAGCAGAGACTGGCTAAAATCACTTTCATGGAAAGGGCTTGCCAATCTTCGAAAAAACTACGGGTTTCCTGAAATCTCACCAAACATTTTTTCACCCAATCTTGATGATACTTTCAGGTAATGATCACTGTTCCAATCCCACTCAAATCACCATATTTCCTTCTTCTAGTTTAAACCGTTTGTTTGCAGAAACCGTTTTACTATTTAGGTTTCACTCTGTTTTATCCTATATGGATACATGCAGTTGGAACTCTATATCAAACACGTTTTGTACCAGCTCTTTGAAACTTGACACAATGAAGTAATTCCAAGTTCTATCTCTATGGATTGCTTCCTATTGATGTAGCCCTAAGCAGAGAGTGGCGAAAATCACTTTCATGGAAAGGGGTTGCCAAGCTTCCAAAAAACTACGAGTATCCTGAATTCTCAGCAAACATTTTTTCACCCAATCTTGATGATACTTTCAGGTAATGATCACGGCACTAATCCCACTCGGCTCACCAAATTTCGTTCTTCTAGGTTAAGCCGTTCGTTTGCAGTAACCGTTTTTATATTTAGGTTCCACTATATTTTCTCCAGTATGGATACATGCAGTTGGAACTCTAAATCAAACATGGTTTGTGCTAGCTCTTTGAAACTTGACACAATGAAGTAGTTCTGACTTCTATCTCTATGGTTGGCTTCCTATTGATGTAGCCCTAAGCAGAGACTCGCGGAAATCACTTTTATGGAAATTGGTTGCCATGCTTCCAAAAAACTACAAGTTTACTGAAATCTAAGCAAACATTTTTTCACCCAAAATTGATGATACTTTCAGGTAATGATCAGTGCAAGAATCCCACTTGGCTCACCAAATTTTGTTCTTCTAGGTTAAACCGTTCGTTTGCAGTAAGTGTTTTAATATTTAGGTGTCACTCTGTTTTCTCCTATATGAATACATGCAGTTGGAACTCTAAATCAAACAAGGTTTGTGCTAGCTCTTTGAAACTTGACACAATGAAGTAGTTGCAAGTTCTATCTCTAGGGTTTGCTTCCTATTGATGTAGCCCTAAGCAGAGACTTGCGAAAATCACTTTCATGGAAAGGGGTTGCCAAGCTTCCAAAAAACTATGAGTTTCCTGAAATCTCAGCAAACATTTTGTCACCCAATCTTGATTATACATTCAGCTAATGATCAGTGCACCAATCCCCCTCTGCTCACCAAATTTTGTTCTTCTAGTTTAAACCGTTCGTTTGCAGTAACCATTTTGATGTTTAATTTTCACTCTGTTTTCTCCTATATGGATACATGCAGTTGGAACGCTAAATCAAACAAGGTTTCAGCTAGCTCAAAGACACTTTACACAATGAAATAGTTCCAAGTTCTATCTCTATGGTTTGCTTCCTATTGATGTAAACTTAAGCAGAGACTGGCGAAAATCACTTTCATGGAAAGGGGTTGCCAAGCTTCCAAAAAACTACGACTTTCCTGAAATCTCAGCAAACATTTTTTCACCCAAACTTGATGATGCTTTCCGATAATGATCAGTGTACCAATACCACTTGGCTCACCAAATTTCGTTCTTCTAGGTTAAACCGTTTTTTTGCAGTAACCATTTTAATATTTTGGTTCCACTCTGTTTTCTCCTATATTGATACAGGCAGTTGGAACTCTAAATGAAACACGGTTTGTGCTAACTCTTTGAAACTTAACACAATGAATTAGTTCCAAGTTCTATTTCTATGGTTTGCTTCCTATTGATGTAGCCCTAAGCAGAGACTCATGGAAATCACTTTTATGGAAATTGGTTGTGAAGCTTCCAAAAAATTACAAGTTTACTAAATCTCAGCAAACATTTTTTCACCCAATCTTGATGATACGTTCAGGTAATGATCAGTGCACCAATCCCATTTGGCTCACCAAATTTTGTTCTTCTAGGTTAAACCGTTCGTTTGTAGTAAGTGTTTTAATATTTAGGTGTCGCTCTGTTTTCTCCTATATGGATACATGCATTTGGAACTCTAAATCAAACAAGGTTTGTGCTAGCTCTTTGAAACTTGACACAATGAAGTAGTTCCAAGTTCTATTTCTATGGTTTGCTTCCTATTGATGTAGTCAAAAGCAGAGAGTGGTGAAAATCTCTTTCAAAAAAATTTGTTGCCAAGGATCCAAAAAACTATGAGTTTCCTGAAATCTCAGCAAAAAATTTTTAACCCAATCTTGATAACACTTTCAGGTAATGATCAGTGCACCAATCCCACTTGGCTCACCATTTTTCATTCTTCTACGTTAAACCATTCGTTTGCAGTAAGAGTTTTAATATTTAGATATCACTCTGTTTTCTCCTATATGGATACATGCAGTTGGAACTCTAAATCAAACACGGTTTGTGCTAGCTGTTTGAAACTTGACACAATGAAGTAATTCCAATTTCTATCTATATGGTTTGCTTCCTATTGATGTAGCCCTAAGCAGAGACTTGCTAAAATCACTTTCATGGAAAGGGGTTGCCAAGCTTCCAAGAAACTACTAGTTTCCTGAAATCTCAGCAAACATTTTTTCACCCAAACTTGATGATACTTTCAGGTAATGATCAGTGCACCAATCCCCGTCTGCTCACCAAATTTTGTTCTTCTAGGTTAAAACGTTCTTTTGAAGTAACTGTTTTAATATTTAATTTTCACTCTGTTTTCTCCTGTATGGATACATGCAGTTGGAACTCTAAATCAAACAAGGTTTGGGCTTGCTCTTTGAAACTTCACACAATGAAGTAGTTGCAAGATCTATCTCTAAGGATTGCTTCCCATTGATGTAGCCCTAAGCAGAGACTGGCAAATATCACTTTCATGGAAAGGGGTTGCCAAGCTTCCAAAACACTACGAGTTTCCTGAAATCTCTGCAAACATTTTTTAACCAATATTGATGATACTTTCAGGTAATGATCAGTGCACCAATCCTACTCGGCTCACCAAATTTCGTTCTTCTAGTTTAAACCGTTCGTTTGCAGTAAGAGTTTTAATATTTAGGTGTCACTCTGTTTTCTCCTATATGGATACATGCAGTTGGAACTCTAAATCAAACAAGGTTTGTGCTAACTCTTTGAAACTTGACACAATGAAGTAGTTCCAAGTTCTATCTCTATGGTTTGCTTCCTATTGATGTAGCCCTAAGCAGAGAGTGGCGAAAATCACTTTCATGGAAAGGGGTTGCCAAGCTTCCAAAACTACTACGAGTTTCCTGAAATCTCAGCAAACATTTTTTCACCCAATCTTGATGATACTTTCAGGTAATGATCAGTGCACCAATCCCACTCGACTCACCAAATTTCGTTCTTCTAGGTTAAATCCTTCGTTTGCAGTAACAGTTTTAATATTTAGGTTTCACTCTGTTTTCTCCTATATGGATATATGCAGTTTTAACTCTAAATCAAACACAGTTTGTGCTAGCTCTTTGAAACTTGACACAATTAAGAAATTCCAAGTTCTATCTCTATGGATTTCTTCCCATTGATGTATCCCTAAGCAGAGACTGGCGAAAATCACTTTCATGGAAAAAGGTTGCCAAGCTTCCAAAAAACTACGAGTTTCCTGATATGTCAGTAAACATTTTTTCACCAATCTTGATGATACTTTCACGTAGTGATCAGTGCACCAAAACCACTCGGCTCAACATATTTCGTTCTTCTAGGATAAACCGTTCGTTTACAGTAACCGTTTTAATACTTAGGTGCCACTCTGTTTTCTCCTATATGGATACATGAAGTTGGAACTCTAACTCAAACTAGGTTTGGGCTAGCTCTTTGAAACCTGACACAATGAAGTAGTTCAGAGATCTATCTCTATGGTTCGCTTCCTCTTGATGTAGAACTAAGCAGAGACTGGTGAAAATCACTTTCATGGAAAGGGGTTGCCAATCTTCGAAAAAACTACGAGTTTCCTGAAATCTAAGCAAGCAATTTTTTCTGCCAATCTTCATGATACTTTCAGGTAATGATCAGTGCACCAATCCCACTTGGCTCACCAAATTTCATTCTTCTAGGTTAAACAGCTCGTTTGCAGTAAGCGTTTTAATATTTAGGTTCCACTCTGTTTCCTGTTATAGGGATAAATGCAGCTGGAACTCTAAATCAAACAAGGTTTGTGATAGCTCTTTGAAACTTGACACAATGAAGTACTTCCAAGGTCTATCTCTATGGTTTGCATCCAATTGATGTAGCCCTAAACAGAGACTGGCCAAAATCACTTTCATGGAAAGGGGTTGCCAAGCTTCCAAAAAACTACGAGTTTCCTGAAATCTCAGCAAGCATTTTTTCACCCAATCTTGATGGTACTTTCAGGTAATGATCAGTGCACCAATCCCACTCGGCTCACCAAATTTCATTCTTCTAGGTTAAACCGTTCGTTTGCAGTAACCGTTTTAATATTTAGGTTCCACTCTGTTTTCTCTTATATGGACACATGCAGTTGGAACTCAAAATCAAAAAAGGTTTGTGCTAGCTCTTTGAAACTTGACACAATAAAGTAGTCCCAAGTTCTACCTCTATGGTTTGCTTTCTATTGATGTATCCCTAAGCGGAGCCTGGCGAAAATCACTTTCATTGAAAGGTGTTGCCTAGCTTCCAAAAAACTACGAGTTTCCTGTAATCTCAGCAAACAGTTTTTCACCCAATCTTGATGATGCTTTCAGGTAATGATCCGGGCACCAATCCCACTTGGCTCACTAAATTTCATTCTTCTAGGTTAAACCGTTCGTTTGCAGTAAGAGTTTTAATATTTAGGTGTCACTCTGTTTTCTCATATACGGATACATGCAGTTGGAACTCTAAATCAAACATGGTTTGTACTAGCTCTTTGAATCTTGACACAATGAAGTAGTTCAAGTTCTATCTCTATGGTTTGTTTCCTATTGATGTAGCCCTAAGCAGAGACTGGCGCAAATCACTTTCATGGAAAGGGGTTGCCAAGCTTCCAAAAAACTACGAGTTTCCTGAAATCTCAGCAAGCATTTTTTCACCCAATCTTGATGGTACTTTCAGGTAATGATCAGTGCACCAATCCCACTCGGCTCACCAAATTTCATTCTTCTAGGTTAAACCGTTCGTTTGCAGTAACCGTTTTAATATTTAGGTTCCACTCTGTTTTCTCTTATATGGACACATGCAGTTGGAACTCAAAATCAAAAAAGGTTTGTGCTAGCTCTTTGAAACTTGACACAATAAAGTAGTCCCAAGTTCTACCTCTATGGTTTGCTTTCTATTGATGTATCCCTAAGCGGAGCCTGGCGAAAATCACTTTCATTGAAAGGTGTTGCCTAGCTTCCAAAAAACTACGAGTTTCCTGTAATCTCAGCAAACAGTTTTTCACCCAATCTTGATGATGCTTTCAGGTAATGATCCGGGCACCAATCCCACTTGGCTCACTAAATTTCATTCTTCTAGGTTAAACCGTTCGTTTGCAGTAAGAGTTTTAATATTTAGGTGTCACTCTGTTTTCTCATATACGGATACATGCAGTTGGAACTCTAAATCAAACATGGTTTGTACTAGCTCTTTGAATCTTGACACAATGAAGTAGTTCAAGTTCTATCTCTATGGTTTGTTTCCTATTGATGTAGCCCTAAGCAGAGACTGTCGAAAATCACTTTCATGGAAAGCGGTTGCCAAGCTTCCAAAAAAACTACGAGATTCCTGAAATCTAAGCAAACATTTTTTCACCCAATCTTCATGATACTTTCGTGTAGTGATCAGTGCACCAAAACCACTTGGCTCAAAAAACTTCGTTCTTCTAGGTTAAACCCTTCGTTTGCAGTAACTGTTTTAATATTTAATTTTCACTCTGTTTTCTCCTAATTGGATACATGCAGTTGGAACTCTAAATCAAACAAGGTTTCTTATAGATCCTAGACAATTGACACAATGAAGTAGTTCCAAGTTCTATCTCTATGGTTTGTTTCCTATTGATGTAGCCCTAAGCACAGACTGGTGAAGATCACTTTCATGGAAAGGGGTTGCCAAGCTTCCAAAAAACTACGAGTTTCCTGAAATCTCAGCAAATATTTTTTCACCCAATCTTGATGATACTTTCAGGTAATCATCAGTGCACCATTCCCACTCGGCTCACCAAATTTCGTTCTTCTAGATTAAACCGTTCGTTTGCAGTAACCATTTTAATATTTAGGTTCCACTCAGTTTTCTCCGATATGGATACATGCAGTTGGACCTCTAAATCAAACACGGTTTGTGCTAGCTCCTTGAAACTTGACACAATGAAGTAATTCCAAGTTCTATCTCTATGGTTTGCTTCCTATTGATGTAGCCCTCAGCAGAGACTGGCGAGAATCACTTTGATGGAAAGGTTTTGCCAAGCTTGCAAAAAAATTCGAGTTTCCTGAAATCTCAGCAAACTTTTTTTCACCCAATCTTGATGATACTTTCACGTAATGATCAGTGCACCAATGCCACTCGGCTCACCAAATTTTGTTCTTCAAGGTTAAACCGTTCATTTGCAGTAAGAGTTTTAATATTTAGGTGTCACTCTGTTTTCTCCTATATGAATACATGAATTTGGAACTCTAAATGAAACACGGTTTGTGCTAGCTCTTTGAAACTTGACCCAATGAAGTAGTTCCCAGTTCTATCAATATAGTTTGCTTCCTATTGAAGTAGCCCTAAATTTTTAGGTTTCACTCTGTTTTCTCCTATATGGATACATGTAGTTGGAACTCTAAATCAAACACGGTTTGTGCTAGCTCTTTGAAACTTGACCCAATGAAGTAGTTCCCAGTTCTATCAATATAGTTTGCTTCCTATTGAAGTAGCCCTAAGCAGAGATGGGCAAAAATAACTTTCATGGAAAGGGGTTGCCAAACTTCCAAAAAACTACGAGTTTCCTGAAATCTCAGCAAATGTATTTTCACCCAATCTTGATGATACTTTCAGGTAATGATCAGTGCACCAATACCACTTGGCTCACCAAAATTTGTTCTTCTAGGTTATACCGTTCGTTTGCACTAAGAGTTTTAATATTTAGGTTTCACTCTGTTTTCTCGTATATGTGTACGTGCAGTTGGAACTCTAAATGAAACACGGTTTGTGCTAGCTCTTTGAAACTTGACACAATGAAATAGTTCCAAGTTCTATCTCTATGGTTTGCTTCCCATTGATGTAACCCTAAGCAGAGACGGGCGAAAATCACTTTCATAAAAACGGGTGGCCAAGCTTCCGAAAAACTACGAGTTTCTTGAAATCTCAGCAAATATTTCTTCACCCAATCTTGATGATACTTTCATGTAATGATCAGTGCACCCATCCCAGTAGGCTCACCAAATTTCGTTCTTCTAGCTTAAAAATTTCGTTTGCAGTAACCGTTTTAATATTTAGGTTCCACTCTATTTTCTCCTATACGAATACATGCAGTTGGACGTCTAAATCAAACAAGGTTTGTGCTAGCTCTTTGAAAATTGACACAATGAAGTAGTCCCAAGTTCTATCTCTATGGTTTCTTTCCTATTGATGTATCCCTAAGCAGAGACTGGCGAAAATCACTTTCATGGAAAGGGGTTGCTATGCTTCCAAAAAACTACGAGTTTCCTGATATGTCAGCAAACATTTTTTCACCCAATCTTGATGATACTTTCAGGTAGTGATCAGTGCACTAATCCCACTGGGCTCACCATATTTCGTTCTTCAAGGTTAAACCGTTCGTTTGCAGTAACCGTTTTAATATTTAGGTTCCACTCTGTTTTCTCTTATATGGACACATGCAGTTGGAACTCAAAATCAAAAAAGGTTTGTGCTAGCTCTTTGAAACTTGACACAATAAAGTAGTCCCAAGTTCTACCTCTATGGTTTGCTTTCTATTGATGTATCCCTAAGCGGAGCCTGGCGAAAATCACTTTCATTGAAAGGTGTTGCCAAGCTTCCAAAAAACTACGAGTTTCCTGAAATCTCAGCAAGCATTTTTTAACCCAATCTTGATGATACTTTCAGGTAATGATCAGTGCACCAATCTCACTCGGCTCATCAAATTTCGTTCTTCGAGGTTGAACCGTTCGTTTGCAGTAACCGTTTTATTATTTAGGTTCCACTCTGTTTTTTCCTATATGGATACATGCAACTGGAACTCTAAATCAAATAAGGTTTGTGCCGGCTCTTTGAAACTGGACACAATGAAGTAATTCCAAGTTCTATCTCTATGGATATCTTCCTATTGATGTAGCCCTAAGCAGAGACAGGCGAAAATCACTTTCATGGAAAGGGTTTGCCATGCTTCCAAGAAACTACGAGTTTCCTGAAATCTAAGCAAACATTTTTTCAACCACTCTTGATGATACTTTCAGGTAGTCATCGGTGCACCAATCCCACTAGGCTCACCATATTTCATTCTTCGAGGTTAAACCGTTCGTTTGCAGTAACCGTTTTAATATTTAGGTTCCAGTCTGTTTTCTCCTATATGGATACATGCAGTTGGAACTCTAAATCAAACACGGTTTGTGCTAGCTCTTTGAAACTTGACACAATGAAGTAGTTCCAAGTTCTATCTCTATGGTTTGTTTCCTATTGATGTAGCCCTAAGCAGAGACTCGCGGAAATCACTTTTATGGAAATTGGTTGCCAAGCTTAGATAAAACTACAAGTTTACTGAAATCTCAGCAAACATGTTTGCACCCAATCTTGATGATAGTTTCAGGTAATGATCAGTGCAGCAATCCCACTTGGCTCACCAAATTTTGTTCTTCTAGATTAAACCGTTCGTTTGCAGTAAGTGTTTTAATATTTAGGTGTCACTCTGTTTTCTCCTATATGGATACATGCTGTTGGAACTCTAAATCAAACTAAGTTTGGGCTAGCTCTCTGAAACCTGACACAATGTAGTAGTTCCGAGTTCTATCTCTATGGTTTGCTTCCTATTGATGTAGCCCAAAGCAGAGTCTGGCGAAAATCACTTTCAAGGAAAGGGGTTGCCAAGCTTCGAAAAAACTCGTAAGTTTCCTGAAATCTCAGCAAGCAATTTTTAACCCAATCTTGATGATACTTTCAGGTAATGATCAGTGCACCAATCCCACTCGGCTCATCAAATTTCGTTCTTCAAGGTTAAAGCGTTCGTTTGCAGTAACCGTTTTAATATTTAGGTTCCACTCTGTTTTTTCCTATATGGATACATGCAACTGGAACTCTAAATCAAATAAGGTTTGTGCCGGCTCTTTGAAACTGGACACAATGAAGTAATTCCATGTTCTATCTCTATGGATTTCTTCCTATTGATGTAGCCCTAAGCAGAGACTGGCGAAAATCACTTTCATGGAAAGGGTTTGCCATGCTTCCAAGAAACTACGAGTTTCCTGAAATCTAAGCAAACATTTTTTCAACCACTCTTGATCATACTTTCAGGTATTCATCGGTGCACCAATCCCAGTACGCTCACCAAATTTCGTTCTTCTAGGTTAAACCCTTCGTTTGCAGTAACTGTTTTAATATTTAATTTTCACACTGTTTTCTCCTAATTGGATACATGCAGTTGGAACTCTAAATCAAACAAGATTTGTGCTACCTCCTAGACACTTGACACAATGAAGTAGTTCCAAGTTCTATCTCTATGGTTTCCTTCCTATTGATGTAGCCCTAAGCAGAGACTGGCGAAAATCACTTTCATGGAAAGGGTTTGAAAAGCTTCCAAAACACTAAGAGTATCCTGAAATCTCAGCAAACAATTTTTCACCCAATCTTGATGATACTTTCAGTTAATGATCAGTGCACCAGTCTCCCTCTGCTAATCAAATTTTGTTCTTCCAGGTTAAACCGTTCGTTTGCAGTAACCGTTTTAATATATAATTTCCACTCTGTTTTCCCCTATATGGATACATGAAGTTGGAACTCTAAATCAAATAAGGTTTGTTCTATGTACTAGACACTTTACACTATTAAGTAGTTCCAAGTTCTACCTCTATGGTTTGCTTCCTATTGATGTAGCCCTAAGCAGAAACTGGCGAAAAACACTTTCATGGAAATTGGTTGCCAGGCTTCCAAAAAACTATGAGTTTCCTGAAATCTCAGCAAACAGTTTTTCACCCAATCTTGATGATGCTTTCAGGTAATGATCCGGGCACCAATTCCACTTGGCTCACTAAATTTCATTCTTCTAGGTTAAACCGTTCGTTTGCAGTAAGAGTTTTAATATTTAGATGTCACTCTGTTTTCTCATATACGGATACATGCAGTTGGAACTCTAAATCAAACATGGTTTGTACTAGCTCTTTGAATCTTGACACAATGAAGTAGTTCAAGTTCTATCTCTATGGTTTGTTTCCTATTGATGTAGCCCTAAGCAGAGACTGTCGAAAATCACTTTCATGGACAGGGGTTGCCAAGCTTCCAAAACTACTACGATTTTCCTGAAATCTCAGCAAACAGTTTTTCACCCAATCTTGATGATACTTTCAGGTAATGATCACTGCACCAATCACACTTGGCTCATCAAATTTCGTTCTTCTAGGTTAAACCGTTCGTTTGCAGTAAGAGTTTAAATGTTTAGATGTCATTCTGTTTTCTCCTATATGGATACATGCACTTCGAACTCTAAATCAAACAAGGTTTGTGCTAGCTCCTTGAAACTTGACCCAAGGAAGTAGTTCCAACTTCTATCTGTATGGTTTGCTTCCTATTGATGTATCCCTAAGCAGAGACTGGCGAAAATCACTTTCATGGACAGGGGTTGCCAAGCTTCCAAAAAACTACGAGTTTACTGAAATCTCAGCCAACATTTTTTCAACCAGTCTTGATGATACTTTCAGGTAATTATCAGTGCACCAATACCACTTGGCTCTCGAAATTTCGTTCTTCTAGGTTAAAACGGTTTTTTGCAGTAAGAGTTTTAATACTTAGGTGTCACTCTGTTTTCTCCTATTTGGATACATGCAGTTGGAACTCTAAATCAAACACGGTTTGTGCTAGCTCTTTGAAACTTGACACAATAAAGTAGTTCCAAGTTCTATCTCTATGGTTTGTTTCCTATTGATGTAGCCCTAAGCAGAGACTGGCGCAAATCACTTTCATGGAAAGGGGTTGCCAAGCTTCCAAAAAACTACGAGTTTCCTGAAATCTCAGCACACATTTTTTCACCCAATCTTGATGACACTTTCAGGTAATGATCAGTACCCCAATCCCACTTGGCTCACCAAATTTCGTTCTTCTAGGTTAAACCGTTCATTGGCAGTAACAGTTTTAATTTTTAGGTTTCACTCTGTTTTCTCCTATATGGATACATGCACTTCGAACTCTAAATCAAACAAGGTTTGTGCTAGCTCCTTGAAACTTGACCCAAGGAAGTAGTTCCAACTTCTATCTGTATGGTTTGTTTCCTATTGATGTAGCCCTAAGCAGAGACTGGCGCAAATCACTTTCATGGACAGGGGTTGCCAAGCTTCCAAAAAACTACGAGTTTACTGAAATCTCAGCCAACATTTTTTCAACCAGTCTTGATGATACTTTCAGGTAATTATCAGTGCACCAATACCACTTGGCTCTCGAAATTTCGTTCTTCTAGGTTAAAACGGTTTTCTGCAGTAAGAGTTTTAATACTTAGGTGTCACTCTGTTTTCTCCTATTTGGATACATGCAGTTGGAACTCTAAATCAAACACGGTTTGTGCTAGCTCTTTGAAACTTCACACAATGAAGTAATTCGAGGATTTATCTCTATGGTTTGGTTCCTATTGATGTAGCCCTAAGCAGAGACTGGTGAAAATCACTTTAATGGAAAATGTTGCCAAACTTCTAAAAAACTAGGAGTTTCCTGAAATGTCACAAAACATTTTATCACCCAATCTTGATGATACTTTCAGGTAATGTTCAGGACCCAATCCCACTCGACTCACCAAATTTCGTTCTTCTAGTTTAAACCGTTCGTTTGCAGTAACCGTTTTAATATTTGGGTTCCACTCTGTTTTCTCCTATATGGATACATGAAGTTGGAACTCTAAATCAAACAGGGTTTGTGCTAGCTCTTTGAAACTTGACACAATGAAGTAATTCCAAGTTCTATCTCTATGGTTTGGTTCCTATTGATGTAGCCCTAAGCAGAGACTGGCGAAAATCACTTTCATGGAAATTGGTTGCCAAGCTTCCAAAAAACTACGAGTTTTCTGAAATCTCAGCAAACATTTTTTCACCCAATCTTGATGATAATTTCAGGTAATGATCAGTGCACCAATCCCACTCGGCTAAACAAATTTCGTTCTTCTGGGTTAAACCATTCATTTGCACTAGGAGCTTTAATATTTAGGTGTCACTCTGTTTTCTCCTATATGGATACACGCAGTTGGAACTCTATATCAAACAAGGTTTGTGCTAGCTCCTTCAAACTTGACACAATGAAATAGTTCCTAGTTCTATCTCCATGGTTTGCTTCCTATTGATGTAGTCCTAAGCAGAGAGTGGCGAAAATCACTTTCATGGAAATTGGTTTCAAGCTTCCAAAAAACTACGAGTTTCCTGAAATCTCACCAAACATTTTTTCACCCAATCTTGATGATACTTTAAGGTAATGATCAGTGCACCAATCCCACTTGGCTCACCAAATTTCGTTCTTCTAGGTTAAACCTTTCGTTTGCAGTAACGATTATAAATTTGCTGTCCACTCTCTTTTCTGCTATATGGATACATGAAGTTGGAACTATAAATAAAACACGGTTTGTACTAGCTCTTTAAAACTTGACACAATGAAGTAATTCCAACTTCTATCTCTATGGTTTGCTTCCTTCTGATGTAGCCCTAAGCAGAGACTGGCAAAAATCACTTTAATGGAAAGGGGTTGACAAGCTTCCAAAAAAGTACGATTTAACTGAATTTTCGGCCAAAATTTTTTCACCCAATCTTGATGATACTTTCAGGTAATGATCAGTGCACTTATCCTACTTGGCTCACCAAAGTTTGTTCTTTCCAATTGAAACAATCATTTGCACTAACAGTTTTAATATTTAGGTTTCACTCTGGTTTCTCCTTTATGGATATATGTAGTTGGAAGTCTAAATCAAACACAGTTGGTGCTAGCTCTTTGAGTCTTGACACAATGAAGCAGATCCAAGTTATATCTCTATGGTTTGCTTTCTATTTTGTAGCCATCAGCAGAGAATGTCGAAAATCACTATCAAGGAAAGGGGTTACCAAGCTTCCAAAAAAACTACGAGTTCCTGAAGTCCCAGCGAACATTTTTTAACCCATTCTTGTTGATACTTTCAGGTAATGATCTGTGCACCAATCCCACTTGGCTCACCAAATTTCGTTCTTCTAGATTAAACCGTTCGTTTACAGTAAGAGTTTTAAATTTTAGGTGTCACTCTGTTTTCTCCTATATGGATATATGCATTTGGAACTCTAAATCAAACAAGGTTTGTGCTAACTCTTTGAAACTTGACACAATGAAGAAATTCCAAGTTCTATCTCTATGGTTTGTATCCTATTGATGTAGCCATAAGCATAGACTGTCGAAAATCACTTCCATGGAAAGGGGTTGCCAAGCCTCCAAAAGACTCCGAGTTTCCTGAATTCTCAGTAAACATTATTTCACCCAATCTTGATGATACTTTCAGGTATTTATCAGTGCACCAATCCCACTTGGCTCACCAAATTCTGTTCTTCTAGGTTAAACCGTTCATTTCCAGTAACCGTTTTAATATTTAATTTTCACTCTGTTTTCTCCAATATGTATACATGCAGTTGGAACTCTAAATCAAACAAGGTTTGTGCTAGATATTTTAAACTTGACAAAATGAAGTAGTTCCAAGTTCTATCTCAATGGGGTGCTTCCTATTGATGTAGTCCTAAGCAGAGACTGGGGAAAATCACTTTCATGGAAAGGGGTTGCCAAGCTTCCAAAAAACTACGAGTTTCCTGAAATCTCAGCACACATTTCTTCACCCAAGCGTGATGATACTTTCAGGTAATGAACAGTGCACCAATCCCACTCGGCTCAACAAATTTCGTTCTTCTAGGTTAAAACCTTCGTTTGCAGTAACCGTTTTAATATTTAGGTTCCACTCTTTTTTCTCCTATATGGATGCATGCAGTGGAACTCTGAATGAAACAAGATTTGTGCTAGCTATTTGAAACTTGACACAATAAAGTAGTTCCAATTTCTATCTCTATGGTTTGCTTCCTATTGATGCAGGCCTAAGCAGAGACTGGCCAAAATCACTTTCATGGAAAGGGATTGCCAAGCTTCCAAAAAACTATCAGTTTCCTGAAATCTCACCAAACATTTTTTCACCCAATCCTGATGATACTTTCAGGTAATGATCAGTGCACCAATCCCACTTGGCTTAACAAATTTCATTCTTCTAGGTTAAACCGTTCGTTTGCAGTAACCGTTTTAATATTTAGGTACCACTCTGTTTTCTCCTATACGGATACATGCAGTTGGAACTCTAAATCAAACAAGGTTTGTGCTAGCTCTTTGAAACTTGACACAATGAAGTAGTTCCAAGTTCTATCTCTATGATTTGCTTCCTATTGATGTAGAACTAAGCAGAGACTGGCGAAAATCACTTTCATGGAAACTGGTTACCAAGCTTCCAAAAAACTACGAGATCCTGAAATATTAGCGAACGTTTTTTCACCCAATCTTGGTGATACTTTCAGGTAATGATCAGTGCACCAGTACCACATGACTCACCAAATTTCGTTTTTCAAGTTTAAACCGTTCGTTTGCAGTAAGAGTTTTATTATTTAGCTGTCACTCTGTTTTCTCCTATATGGATACATGCATTTGGAACTCTGTATCAAAAATGGTTTCTGCTAGCTCTTTGAAACATGACACAATGAAGTAATTCCAAGTTCTATCTCTATCGTTTGCTTCCTATTTATGTAGCCCTAAGCAGAGACTGGCGAAAATCACTTTCATGGAAAGGGGTTACCAAGCTTCCAAAACTACGAGTTTCCTGAAATCTCAGCAAACATTTTTTCACCTAATCTTGATGATACTTTCAGGTAATGATCAGTGCACCAATCCCACTAGGCTCACCAAATTTCGTTCTTCTAGGTTAAACCATTCGTTTGCAGTAAGAGTTTTAATATTTAGGTGTCACTCTGTTTTCTCCTATATGGATACATGCAGTTGGAACTCTAAATCAAACACGGTTTGTGCTAGCTCTTGGAAACTTGACACAATGAAGTAGTTCCAATTTCTATCTCTATGGCCACTCGGCTCACCGAATTTCGTTCTTCTAGTTTAAACCGTTTGTTTGCAGTAACCGTTTTAATATTTAGGTTCCACTCTATTTTCTCCTACATGGAAACATGCATTTGGAAGTCTAAAACAAACACTGTTTGTGCTAGCTCTTTGAAACTTGACACAATGAAGTAATTCCTAGTTCTATCTCTATGGTTTGCTTCCTATTGACATAGCCCTAAGCAGAGACTGCCGAAAATCACTTTCATGGAAAGGGGATGCCAAGCTTCCAAAAAATACGAGTTTCCTGAAATCTTAGCAAACAATATTTTTACCAATCTTGATGATAGTTTCAGGTAATGATCAGTGCACCAATAACACTCGGCTCACCATATTTCGTTCTTCTAGGTTAAACCGTTCGTTTCCAGTAACTGTTTTAATATTTAGGTTTCACTCGGTTTTCTTTTATATTCATACATGCAGTTGGAACTCTAAATCAAACAAGGTTTGTGCTAGCTCTTTAATAATTGACACAATCAAGTATTTCCAGTTCTATCTCTATGGTTTGCTTCCTATTGATGTAGCCCTAAGCAGAGACTGGCGAAAATCACTTTCATGGAAAGGGGTTGCCAAGCTTCCAAAACTACGAGTTTCCGGAAATCTCAGCAAACATTTTTTCACCTTATCTTGATGATACTTTCAGGTAATGATCAGTGCACCAATCCCACTAGGCTCACCAAATTTCGTTCTTCTAGGTTAAAGCATTCGTTTGCAGTAAGAGTTTTAATATTTAGGTGTCACTCTGTTTTCTCCTATATGGATACATGCAGTTGGAACTATAAATCAAACACGGTTTGTGCTAGCTCTTTGAAACTTGACACAATGAAGTAGCTCCAAGTTCTATCTCTATGGTTTGCTTCCTATTGACATAGCCCTAAGCAGAGAATGCCGAAAATCACTTTCATGGAAAGGGGATGCCAAGCTTCCAAAAACTCCGAGTTTCCTGAAATCTCTGCAAACATTTTTTTTCACCCATTCTTGATGATACTTTCAGGTAATGATCAGTGCACCAATCCCACTTGGCTCCCCAAATTTCGTTCTTCTAGGTTATACTGTTCGTTTGCAGTAACCGTTTTAATATTTAGGTTTCATTCTGTTTTCTCCTATATGGAAACATGTAGTGGGAACTCTAAATCGCACACTGTTTGTGCAAGCTCTTTGAAAGGTGACACAATGAAGTAGTTCCAAGTTCTATCTCTATGGTTTGCTTCCTATTGATGTAGCCCTAAGCAGAGACTGGCGAAAATCACTTTCATGGAAAGGGCTTGCCAAGCTTCCAAAAAACTACGAGTTTCCTGAAATCTCAGCAAACATTTTTTCACCCAATCTTGATGATACTTTCAGGTAATGATCAGTGCTCCAATACCACTTGGTTCACCTAACTTCGTTCTTCTAGGTTAAACCGTTCATTGGCAGTAACAGTTTTAATTTTTAGGTTTCACTCTGTTTTCTCCTATATGGATACATGCAGTTGGAACTCTAAATCAAACACGGTTTGTGCTAGCTCTTTGAAACTTGACACAATAAAGTAGTTCCAAGTTCTATCTCTATGGTTTGTTTCCTATTGATGTAGCCCTAAGCAGAGACTGGCGCAAATCACCTTCATGGAAAGGGGTTGCCAAGCTTCCAAAAAACTACGAGTTTCCTGAAATCTCAGCACACATTTTTTCACCCAATCTTGATGACACTTTCAGGTAATGATCAGTACCCCAATCCCACTTGGCTCACCAAATTTCGTTCTTCTAGGTTAAACCGTTCGTTGGCAGTAACAGTTTTAATTTTTAGGTTTCACTCTGTTTTCTCCTATATGGATACATGCAGTTGGAACTCTAAATCAAACACGGTTTGTGCTAGCTCTTTGAAACTTGACACAATAAAGTAGTACCAAGTTCTATCTCTATGGTTTGTTTCCTACTGATGTAGCCCTACGCAGAGACTGGAGAAAATCATTTTCATGGAAAGGGTTTGCCAAACTTCCAGAAAACTTCGAGTTTCCAAACGTCTCAGCAAACATTTTTTCAACCAATCTTGATGATATGTTCAGGGTATGAGCAGTGCACCAATAATACTAGGCTCACCAAATTTCGTTCTTCTAGCTTAAACCGTTCATTTGCAGTAACCTTTTTAATATTTAGGTTTCACTCTGTTTTCTCCTACATGGATACATGTAGTTGGAACTCTAAATCAAACACGGTTTGTGCTAGCTCTTTGAAACTTGACATAATGAAGTAGTTCCAAGTTTTATCTCTATGGTTTGCTTCCTATTGCTGTAGCCCTAAGCAGAGACTGGCGAAAATCACTTCATGGAAATTGGTTGCCAAGCTTCCAAAAAACTACGAGTTTCCTGAAATCTCAGCAAACGTTTTTTCACCCAATCTTGATGATACCTTCAGGTAATGATCAGTGCACCAATCCCACTCGGCTCAACAAATTTCGTTCTCCTAGGTTAAACCATTCATTTGAAGTAACTGTTTTAATATTTAATTTACACTCTGTTTTCTCCTATATGGATACATGCAGTTGGAGCTCTAAATCAAACAAGATTTGTGCTAGCTCCTAGAAACTTGACACAATGAAGTAGTTGCAACTTCTATCTCTATGTTTTGCTTCCAATTTTTGTAGCCCTAAGCAAAGACTGACACAAATCACTTTCATGGAAAGGGGTTTCCAGGCTTCTAGAAAATTACTTGTTTTCTGAAATCTCACCAAACATTTTTTCACCCCATATTGATCATACTTTCAGGTAATAATCAGAGCACCAATCTTACTCGGCTCACCAAATTTCGTTCTTCTAGGTTAAACCGTTCGTTTGCAGTAAGAGTTTTAATATTTTGGTTTCACTCTGTTTTCTCCTATATGGATACATGCAGTTTGAACTCTAAATCAAACACGGTTTGTGCTAACTCTTTCAAACTTGACACAATGAAGTAGTTCCAAGTTCTATCTCTATGGTTTGCTTCCTATTGATGTAGCCCTAATCAGAGACTTGGAAAAATCACGTTCATGGAAAGGAGTTGCCAAGCTTCCAAAAGACTACGATTTTCCTGAAATCTCAGCAACGTTTTTTCACCCAATCTTGATGATATTTTCAGGTAATTATCAGTGCACCAATCCCACTTGGCTCACCAAATTTTGTTCTTCTAGGCTAAACCGTTCGTTTGCAGTAAGAGTTTTAATTTTTAGTTTTCACTCTGTTTTCTCCTATATGGATACATGTAGTTGGATCTCTAATTCAAACACGGATTGTGCTAGCTCTTTGAAACTTGACACAATGAACTAGTTCGATGTTCTATCTCTATGGTTTGCTTCCTATTGATGTTGCCCTAAGCAGAGACTGGCGAAAATCACTTTCATGGAAAGGGGTTACAAGATTCCAAAAAACTACGAGTTTCCTGATATCTCAGCAAACATTTTTTCCCCCAATCTTGATGATACTTTCAGGTATGATCAGTGCACCAATACCACTTGGCTCACCAAATTTCCTTCTTCTAGGTTATACCGTTCGTTTGCAGCAACCATTTTAATATTTGGGTTCCACTCTGTTTTCTCCTATATGGTTACATGCATTTGGAACTCTAAATCACACACGGTTTGTGCTAGCTCTTTGAAACTTGACACAATGAAGTAGTTCTAAGTTCTATCTCTACAGTTTGCTTCCTATTGATGTAGCCCTAAGCAGAGACTGGCAAAAATCACTTACATGGAAAGGGGTTGCCAAGTGTTGGGAAAAGTATAAATGGCAGCCGTACCCCAGAGAAAAAACCCCAACATGGCGTCTAAGGACTTCTTCTTTTTACCTTCTTCTTCTCTGCAGTGGTGCGAAAAGTTCCCGCCCTTGTGAACTCTCCTGCTGGCGCCGATTTCAAACCTAGCTGGCGGGGAACCTTAGCCCCAATGAGAACTAATTCCTGGGCGCGGGAACTGCTATCTGGAAGAACTTGCCAATAAACGGGTGGCCTGCCATTTATCTAAGCCCTACCATCTCCCCTTTAGTTCTATATTAGCACACAGCTTTTTGCAATAAAATTGGAATTCTCTTGGCGAAGTGTCTTTGCGTGGGGAATTCTTTCATTCTGGTGCCCCGTGTGAGGATCCGGGTGAGCTCTTTCCAACAAGAGCCCCATCCCCTGTGCTGGAGACTCTTCGCCCTGGTCTGCTGTTTTCAGAAGCGGCTTTTCTGCAGTCACCACTGATCCGGCCCTAGGTAAGGTCCCCTTGACCCTGGCTCGCCAACTCCCTTCGGACTACAGCTGGTACTGTGACCTTTGATTACCCGGCACACTCCAGACGCCCGTTGGGGGGGGGGAATTCACCCCACTAAGACCTTCACTGGTCGCAGTGGACCCTCTGGTGATCCGTTTCCCTTTGGGGCGTGAAGCTTCTAGGTTTACATGAGAGGTTCTGTGGTTTTTTTCCTCCTCCGCTGCTGCTGCTGCTGCTGCTAGCTAAATTTGCTGCTTCCTGTGGGTCTGCTAAAAGCTGCCTTTCTACTCGGGGAAAACTGAACTCCCGGCCTGGAACTGCGTTCCACCGGAGCCGGAGTTCTGTTTTCATTACTGACTTTTTCCGCTGCGGTCGAAAACTTTCCTGACGTCAGGTTGCCCGTGGCTCCGACCCCATTGGGTCTCACAGATCGCACTTCACTGGTGACGACCAGGTAGTGCCCTCTGCAGTTCCTGGAGATGGCTGGTCATTTTGGGGACGCCCACCTGACCCCCGTTCGCCCTGGGCTTCCTGGAAGCCGTTCCAGCCCGGGTTTTCCATTTGCCTCTCTCGCTTATGCTTATTCTCTCTTTCTTTCTCTCTCTCTTCCATCTCTCCCTGTGACTATGGGCACCTCTTCGTCTATACCTGAAGCCTCACCTCTCAAATGTTTAATAAAAAATCTGGCCACACTCTCCCTCACACCAGACATCAAGCCCAAATTTTTAATCAAATTCTGTACCCAAGATTGGCCTACATATCCACTGGATAATGGCAACCACTGGCCCCCAGAAGGCTCCTTAGATCCAAACCTCCTTCGAGACCTTTTTAACTACTGCCAGCATCTGAAAAATGGACAGAAATTCCCTGCGTTGAAGGTTTTAGCCTTCTCGCACAGCACCCTGCTCTCTGCTCCTCCTGCTCTCCTTCTCAAGTCCTCCTTGCTTGCAAACCCCTCCCTTCCCCTACTTCTACTCCTGACTTTGCAGATTCTTCCTCATTCGACCCAGCAGATGAACCCCCACCTTATCCCCCAGCCCCATCTGCTCCTTCTCTCCCGCTATACCCTCCTCTTTCTCCGCCTGGTTCACGGATCCTCAGCCTTCTGTTTCATCCCCCTCCCCTTCGCCCTATTACAACACCCCTGAAGGCTTGCAGTCTCGTGACCTTTTTACATCCTGCCTCTTGGCGGGCCTGAAAAAGGCCACCCGCAAGGCTGTTAACTTTCAAAAGGTGCAGGAGGTCATTCAAAGAAAGGAAGAAACACCTTCAGAATTCTTGGATAGACTAACCAAGGCCCTTCAACAGTACACAAACCTCGACCCAGAAACCCCTGATGGCCGTCATGTCTTAATGACATATTTTCTAGCCCAAAGCTACCCTGACATTAAAGCCAAGCTTAAAAAGCTTGAACAGGGCCCTGCTACTCCTGAGACCGAAATCCTCGCTGTCACTTTCAAGTTTTCTCATGGTAGAGAGGATGAAAGCGAACGCCGTAAGCAGAGGGCTGAAAATGCCAAGTTCCAAATGTTGGCCCAGGTCATTCAGAGAAGGTCATCACCACGCCATCCTAATAAGACACCCCCTGGAGCTTGCTTCAAATGTGGTAAGGAGGGACATTGGGCCAAGGATTGTCCTTCGCCGAGGACACCCTCCACCCCCTGCCCAAAATGCCACCAAAGGGGACACTGGGGGGTGGACTGCCCAACAACCCAGAAGGGAGGTTGGTCAGCCGCCCGGCAACCCCAGCCTCTCCTGGGCTTGGCAGAGGAGGATTGACGGAGCCCTGGGCCTTCCCTCCCGACTATTACCATCAAGAAGCAAGAGCCTAGGGTCACCTTCCTGGTGGATGGACGCTTCATTACCTTCCTCTTAGATACTGGTGCCGCTTTTTCGGTCTTGAGGGAGTATTGGGGTCCTACCACACCCTCAAAAACTCCTATTGTCGGGGTAGGAGGTAAACAGATTTTCCCTCGAAACCCCCCCCCTTATCATGTTATATGCAGGGATCCCTTTTGTCCTTCACACACTCCTTTCTCGTTATGAGCCATTGCCCCACTCCCCTTCTGGGAAGGGACATACTCTCACTATTGAAAGTCACCATTCACATATCACCCCACACCTCCCCAGCCTCTCATTTCCTCATGATGTTCCTAGGGGCAGATACACCTCCTTCACACACTCTTCCACAACTATCTAAACCAGTTAACCCTGAGGTTTGGGACATAACTACACTCTCTATAGCTAAATGCAGTCCTATTCGTATTGTCTTACGGGACCCTTCAAGATATATTAGTCAACCACAATATCCACTCACAACCACAGCCCTCCTCGGATTAGAACCCATCATCCAAGATTTATTATGAAAGGGATATCTTAGGCCTACACACTCTCCTTTCAACACCCCCATTCTGGCAGTTAAGAAACCTAACGGGTCCTACAGGCTGGTTCAAGACCTTCGCCTTGTCAACTCCTCTGTGGTCCCCATCCACCCGCTAGTGCCCAACCCTTACACCCTCCTCTCTCAGATCCCTGCCACTACTACCCACTTCTCGGTCCTAGATTTGAAAGATGCATTCTTTTCTATTCCCTTGTCCTCAGAATCTCAGGATATCTTTGCTTTTACGTGGACTGACCCTCACACCCGCCATTCTCGTCAGCTTACCTGGACTGTCCTCCCACAGGGATTCAGGGATAGCCCCCATCTCTTTGGCCAAGTTCTTGCCCAGGACCTCACATCCTTTCACCCCACCTGTCCTGACTCTACTCTCCTTCAATATGTCGATGACCTTCTTCTATGTAGTCCCTCTTGGGAACACTCTCAATCCCACACCGCCCAGCTTCTTAATTTCCTAGCAGACAAGGGATATAGGGTGTCTCCCCACAAGGCCCAGGTTTCCCAGTCTTCTGTCACCTATCTTGGCTTTCGCCTTACACCCAGGAAAAAGGAAATAACACTGGATAGGAGGCAACTCCTCTCTAATCTTCCAGTGCCCCATACGAAAGCCGAAATACTATCATTCCTAGGACTAGCAGGTTATTTTAGGGCCTGGATCCCAAATTATTCTCTTCTAGCCAAACCCCTGTATGACCTAGCAAAGGGACCCCCTAGTGAATCTCTTGCCTCCTCCCCCAACTACCACTTCCGCAGGCTTCAGCAACTCCTCTTAAAGGCACCTGCCCTTCACCTTCCTGATCTTTCAAGACCATTTCATCTATATGTCCATGAAAAAAGGGGGCAAGCACTTGGGGTCTTAGGTCAAAACTATGGGCCTACATTTGCACCTGTGGCATATTTGTCCAAGCAACTAGACCCTACCATCCGTGGGTGGGCCCCTTGCTTAAGAGCTCTGGCTGCTGGACAAATTTTACACAAAGAAGCCTCTAAGCTGACTTTTGGGGCCCCTTTAACTATCCACTCCCCACATCACTTGAAGGATCTTTTAGCTTATAAGGGCCTTCAAACCCTTCCTCCATCCAGAGTTCTGTCACTCCTCACTTCCTTTCTGGAAAACCCTAATATTACGTTCCTCCCCTGCTCTGCACTGAACCCTGCCTCACTGCTCCCAACGACTCCCACGTCTGACACACCAACTCATAATTGCTTGGAAACCTTAGATGATTTCCTCCCCTGTCATCCTTCCATTTCTGAGGGACCACTCACCAAGCCTGACCTTATCTGGTTCACTGACGGCAGTTCCTTTAGACAGAACGGCACTCATTACTCTGGATACGCTGTAGTTTCAGCCACTGAGATTATAGAGGCCAAAGCTCTGCCTTCAGGAACTACCAACCAGCAGGCTGAACTCATAGCAGCCACTCGTGCCTGCCTTCTAGCTCAAGGCAAATCCCTCACCCTTTATACTGACTCAAAATATGTCTTCCATATTCTATTATCCCATGCTGCAATATGGAAGGAGCGAGGCCTACTTACCACCAAAGGTAATGCGATCACTAATTCGGCTCTTATAACCAATCTGATAGAGGCCTCCCACTTACCCACCCAGTTGGGAGTTGTCCATTGTAGGTCCCATCAGAAGGACGGCTCTCTTATCACTGAGGGCAACGCCAGGGCTGACCAGGCGGCACGAATGGCTGCTACCACTTCCAATTATGGCCCCCCTGGGGGACATATAATGGCCACCTTAGACAGCTCATCTGAAGCCCCTACTTCTTCCAGTAAGAACAAGGATCTTTTCGAGTTCCTTCATACTCTATTCCATTCCAACTCTCAGTCTTTGACCCTCTTTTTACAGAGCTTCTTTTCCCTCACCCCCTCTGACAAAGCCATGCTACAGAATATAGCCTCTAATTGTCAGATCTGTCAGCGGACCAACCCTCATACTCCTTTAAGGCCTAAACCTTTCCCCTCCCACCAAGCTCGGGGACACACTCCTGCTGCTGACTGGCAGGTAGACTTCACCAACATGCCCACAGTACGGCGCACTAAATACCTCCTTGTCTTTGTGGACACCTTCTCTGGTTGGGTTGAGGCATTTCCCACTTCCAATAAAAAGGCTTCCACTGTAGCTTCAATCTTACTGACAGACATCATCCCTAGGTTTGGTATGCCCACTTCCTTACAATCTGACAATGGTCCTGAGTTTATTTCTAAGATCACACAAAAGGTCTCTCAAGCCCTCTCCTTCAAGTGGCATTTCCACTGTCCATATCGCCCCCAGGCTTCAGGGAAAGTGGAAAGGGTAAATCGGACTCTAAAGGAAGTCCTTACCAAATTGACAATGGAATTAAACTTAGACTGGGTCAAACTCCTTCCCTTGGCTTTGCTTCGAATCAGAGCTCTCCCTAAGAAACCATCTTTACTGTCTCCCTTTGAGATAATGTATGGAAGACCTCTTATACCCCCTGGGTTGGTCGTTTCACAAGGACCTCTCACCCGAGATTTGTCTTTGCCTCTCTTGTTTCATCTCCGCTCGGAACTCTGGAAATATCAAGACTGGCTTCTTCCGGACCCAGTCTCCTCTCCAAACACTCCTCCCTTAACACCTGGAAGTCTAGTCTACTATAATACCCCAGAGGAGAAAGGGCCTCTTACCCCAAAATGGGAAGGCCCCTATCCTGTCATTCTCTGTACCCCCACCGCCGCCAAACTCTCCTTACCAGACAACCGTCTCACTCCCTGGATTCACATTTCTAGGTTGAAGCCATATCACCAGGAGGCCCCACCTGCTGACGACAGGACCACCCCAGAGGAACTCCAAGAATCACCTCCTGAACCTCCCCTTTACTCCTGCTCTCCACACCCATCTCACCCCTTTAAGTTGCGGCTCACACGGTGTTCCCCGCAGCCCAATTCCTCTTAAAGAAGGCACAATGAGCTTTCCCAACACCTCAGTCTTCTCTCTCTGCTTGTTTTTTGTGCTCTGCTTCTTTTCTGTGCTCTGTCGGGACCGGTCTTTACCCTCCTCTCCTACCATGTATCTATTCACTCTTCGGGAACGATACTCAGAACATGGCATGCTGAAGGTCCGCGAAGTGGATGCAACTACTTGCTTCATCCACAACTGCACCTCTATTTCCCTAAAATTGTCACCTTCCAGGACCTTCGTCCCTGGTAGCTGGAACTGGCCTTTCATTTGCTTCCTTTTTGATCAAACCAAAGGCTATTGCCATTGGTGGCCTGAGATATATAATGGGTGCCCCTATTGGTCATGCAGGTTCCATGATGAACGTGGTAGCTATTCTTACCACTCACTTGGTTACCCTGTAGGATGGACTTCTAGTTACCTAAAATGGCATAAAGGCTCTTCATCCGATAACCATGGATGGTATACTTTAGATATACCTGACCCCAAGGCCAAACGTTGGGACTATGTTGAGTTTGCTGTCTATGCTCGGACAACCTCAGCCAGACCCACAGGGTGGATGACTGTTGGCCGCACCCTGATTACGCCACCTAAGGCAACCATCCAGGTAGTCGAGCACATCAAGGAGTCAGAATCAAAACTTCAAGATCTTATCCATAGCCCATCCAAAGAGGATTCAGAGCCTTCAACCCCCTCAGGCCTCCCTCCCACATGGCTCAATTTGCTACACCAAACTCTTCGATTATTAAACTCCACCCCTCTTTCTGTGCCTACTTCTCAGTGCTTTCTCTGTGCTTCACTTAGTCGTCCACTTCTAGCAGCGGTCCCATTAGCAGCAGGAAATATTTCAGCAAAAACCTACAATTTCTCTAAGAAAGGACAACCCCTACACGTGACACGTATCCCACTATGGGAAAGTTATTCCACCAATACTTCATTTCCTTTCATCTGTTTCCACCTGCCAACAATGAATCCTTTACCCATTTGTTCCTTGAGCTATAGCACCCCATCGAGCCCTGCGTTTATGCAACCTGGACATTTCCTCTGGTGTAACGGGTCTTTAAGTACCTCAACAATCAATGTCTCTGGCACCTGTTTCTTGGTTACTGTAGTTCCTCAGCTGTCTTTGTATACTCCCACCGAATTCCGACAGTTGGCCCTACCTTCCCGCACCCGTAGGGCAGTCTTTCTGCCGGTTCTGGTAGGCCTCACTTTAACAACCTCAGTGGCGAGTCTCGGACTCTCTGGTGGAGCTCTAGGTCATGCTCTATGGGCATCCAATGACCTGCAACAAAAACTGCAGGAAGCACTCGATACCACTGCTGAGTCTCTGGGCTCCTTGCAGCGGCAGGTTACTTCATTGGCACAAGTGGCTTTACAGAACCGAAGAGCGATTGATCTTCTCACTGCAGAAAAAGGGGGTACATGCCTGTTCCTCAGAGAGGAATGTTGCTACTATGTTAATGAGTCTGGGCTAATAGAAAAAAATGTTGTTAAATTGCAGGAATTATCGACCCAATTGCTCAAACCCACCTCCTCTAATCCCATAACGGGGTTCTTCCAATCCTCTCTTGCCACGTACTTACTACCTATCTTGGGGCCCCTTATTGGGATGCTCCTTTTCTGTGCTCTCTTGCCCTGCATAATGAAGTTCCTTCAAACTCAATTGCAGAAAATTTCTAATCAAACTTTCAACCAGCTTCTGCTTAGGCACTACCAGCCTCTGATGACCGATGAACCCCCAACATCTCCAAGAGAACAGTTCACTCAGTGCTGAGGCTCCCTACCAGGCACGATGGAATGCAACGGACATCAGACAGCGGGAGACAACGACCACAAAGAACCTCTTAATCTGCCATCCAGGATTCATGAGTCTTTATGTCATTTTAAGCCTCCTAATGGCCCTTGGCCTCTACTCTGTCAGTCCCCCAACATGGAACTTCTGCCAAAAATTGACATTTGCTTTAATTTTTATCTTCATTCTATACTCCTCACTTCTTTTCTGGAAAACCCTAATATTATGTTCCTCCCCTGCTCTGCACTGAACCCTGCCTCACTGCTCCCAATGACTCCCACGTCTGACACGCCAACTCATAATTGCTTGGAAACCTTAGGTGATTTCCTCTCGTTCGATGCCATCGACGACTTGTGGCTTCAGGGAACTTTCATAGACTTCACCCCTATGGAAGTAGCTGTCTACAGCCACTGGGTTTTATTTCTGGCTGCCATGATATCCCCAGACCTGCCCCCCTAACATTCCTCCACTCCCCTTTCTAGGCCCTACGGCACCCCAACCCAGCAGGAAGCAGCCGGATCTGACTAACGACGCCCCAATTCCTAAGAAAACAAAAAAGGGAGGAATGTTGGGAAAAGTATAAACGGCAGCCGTACCCCAGAGAAAAAACCCCAACATGGCGTCTAAGGACTTCTTCTTCCTACCTTCTTCTTCTCTGCAGTGGCGCGAAAAGTTCCCGCCCTTGTGAACTCTCCCGCCGGCGCCGATTTCAAACCTCGCTGGTGGGGAATCTTAGCCCCAATGAGAACTAATCCCAGGGCGCGGGAACTGCTATCTGGAAGAACTTGCCAATAAACGGGTGGCCTGCCATTGATCTAAGCCCTACCATCTCCCCTTTAGTTCTATATAAGCACACAGCTTTTTGCAATAAAATTGGAATTCTCCTGGCAAAGTGTCTTTGCGTGGGGAATTCTTTCACCAAGCTTCCAAAAACTACGAGTTTCCTGAAGTCTCACCAAACATTTTTTCTCCCAATATTGATGATACTTTCAGGTAAAGATCAGTGCACGAATCCCACTTGGCTCACCAAATTTCGTTCTTCTAGGGTAATCCGTTCGTTTGCAGAAAGAGTTTTAATTTTTAGGTTTCACTCTGTTTTCTCCTATATGGATACGTGTAGTTGCAACTCTAAGACAAACACGGTTTGTGCTAGCTCTTTGAAATTTGACACAATGAAGTAGTTCCAAGTTCTATCTCTATGGTTTGTTTCCCACTGATGTAGCCCTAAGCAGAGACAGGAGAAAATCATTTTCATGGAAAGGGTTTGCCAAACTTCCAGAAAACTTCGAATTTCCAAAAGTCTCAGCAAACATTTTTTCACCCAATCTTGATGATACATTCAGGTAATGAGCAGTGCACCAATACTACTAGGCTCACCAAATTTCGTTCTTCTAGGTTAAACCGTTCATTTGCAGTAACAGTTTTAATATTTAGGTTTCACTCTGTTTTCTCCTACATGGATACATGTAGTTGGAACTCTAAATCAAACACGGTTTGTGCTAGCTCTTTGAAACCTGACATAATGAAGTAGTTCCAAGTTCTATCTCTATGGTTTGCTTCCTATTGATGTAGCCCTAAGCAGAGACTGGCGCAAATCACTTTCATGGAAAGGGGTTGCCAAGCTTCCAAAAAACTACGAGTTTCCTGAAATCTCAGCACACATTTTTTCACCCAATCTTGATGACACTTTCAGGTAATGATCAGTACCCCAATCCCACTTGGCTCACCAAATTTCGTTCTTCTAGGTTAAACCGTTCGTTGGCAGTAACAGTTTTAATTTTTAGGTTTCACTCTGTTTTCTCCTATATGGATACGTGTAGTTGCAACTCTAAGACAAACACGGTTTGTGCTAGCTCTTTGAAATTTGACACAATGAAGTAGTTCCAAGTTCTATCTCTATGGTTTGTTTCCTACTGATGTAGCCCTAAGCAGAGACAGGAGAAAATCATTTTCATGGAAAGGGTTTGCCAAACTTCCAGAAAACTTCGAATTTCCAAAAGTCTCAGCAAACATTTTTTCACCCAATCTTGATGATACATTCAGGTAATGAGCAGTGCACCAATACTACTAGGCTCACCAAATTTCGTTCTTCTAGGTTAAACCGTTCATTTGCAGTAACAGTTTTAATATTTAGGTTTCACTCTGTTTTCTCCTACATGGATACATGTAGTTGGAACTCTAAATCAAACACGGTTTGTGCTAGCTCTTTGAAACCTGACATAATGAAGTAGTTCCAAGTTCTATCTCTATGGTTTGCTTCCTATTGATGTAGCCCTAATTAGAGACTGAGAAAAATCACGTTCATGGAAAGGAGTTTCCAAGTTTCCAAAAAAACTACGATTTTCCTGAAATTTCAGCAACATTTTTTCACCCAGTCTTGATGATACTATCAGGTAATTATCAGTGCACCAATCCCACTAGGATCACCTAATTTCGTTCTTCTAGGTTAAACCATTCGTTTGCAATAACCGTTTTAATATTTAATTTTCACTCTGTTTTCTCCTATATGGATACATGCAGTTGGAACTCTAAATCAAACAAGGTTTGTGCTACCTCCTACAAACTTGACACAATAAAGTAGTTCCAAGTTCTAGATCTATGGTTTGCTTCCTATTGATGTAGACCTAAGCAGAGAATGGCGAAAATCTCTTTCATGGAAAGGGGTTGCCAAGCTTCCAAAAAACTACGAGTTTCCTGAAATCTCAGCCAACATTTTTTCACCCAATCTTTTTTTTTT
>KZ294778.1:993898-1058898 GCA_002406435.1 Spermophilus dauricus | reverse complement strand
TTCGTTCTTTTAGGTTAAACCGTTTGTTTGCAGAAACTGTTTTAATATTTAATTTTCACTCTGTTTTCTCCTATATGGATACATGCACGTGGAACTCTAAATCAAACAAGGTTTGTGCTAGCTCTTTGAAACTTGACACAATGAAGTAGTTCCAAGTTCTATCTCTATGGTTTGCTTCCTATTGATGTAGCCCTGAGCAGAGACTGGCAAAATTCACTTTCATGGAAGGTGGTTGCCAAGCTTCCAAAATCAACGAATTTCCTGAAATCTCACAGAGCATTGTTTTACGCATTCTTGATGATAGTTTCAGGTAATGATCAGTGCACCAATTCCACGTGCCTCACCAAATTTTGTTCTTCTAGGTTAAACCGTTCATTTGTAGTAACCGTTTTAATATTTAGGTGTCACTCTGTTTTCTCCTATATGGATACATGGAGTTGGAACTCTAAATCAAACAGGGTTTGTGCTAGCTCTTTGAAACTTCACATAATGGAGGAATTCCAAGTTCTATCTCTATGGTTTGCTTCCTATTGCTGTAGCCCTAAGTAGAGACTGGCAAAAATCAATTTCATGGAAATTGGTTGCCAAGCTTCTAAAAAACTACAAATTTCCTGAAATCTCAGCAAACATTTTTTAACCCAATCCTGATAATGATTTCAGGTAATTATCACTGCACCAATCACACTCGGCTCACCAAACTTCATTCTTCTAGTTTAAACCGTTCCTTGCAGTAACCATTTTAATATTTAATTTATACTCTGTTTTCTCCTATATGCATACATGCAGTTGGAATTGTAAATCAAACACGGTTTGTGCTAGCTCCTTGAAACTTGACACAATGAAGTAGTTCCAAGTACTATCTCTATGGTTTCATTCCTATTGATGTAACCCTAAGCAGAGACTGGCAAAAATCACTTTTATGGAAAGGGGTTGCCAAGCTTTCAAAAAACGAGTTTCCCGAAATCTCAGCAAATACTTTTTCACCCAATCTTGATGATAGTTTCAGGTAATGATCAGTGCACCAATCCAACTCGGCTCACCAAATTTTGTTCTTCTAGTTTAAAGCGTTTGTTGCAGTAACCGTTTTAATATTTAATTTTCATTCTGTTTTCTCCTATATGCATACATGCAGATGGAACTCTAAATCAAACACGGTTTGTGCTTGCTCCTTGAAACTTGACACAATGAAGTAGTTCCAAGTACTATCTCTATGATTTGATTCCCATTGATGTAGCCCTAAGCAGAGACTGGCAAAAATCACTTTCATGGAAAGAGATTGCCAAGCTTCCAAAAAACGGGTTTCCTGAAATCTCAGCAAATACTTTTTCACCCAATCTTCATGATAGTTTCAGGTAATGATCAGTGCACCAATGCAACTCGGCTCACCAAATTTCGTTCTTCTAGGTTAAAACATTTTTTGCAGTAACCGTTTGAATACTTAGGTTTCACTCTGTATTCTCCTATATGGATACATGCATTTGGAACTGTAAATCAAACAAGGTTTGTGCTAGTTCTTTGAAACTTGACACAATGAAATAATTCGAAGTTCTATCTCTATGGTTTGCTTCCTATTGATGTAGCCCTAAGCAGAGACTGGCGAAAATCACTTACATGGAAATTGGTTGCCAAGCTTCCAAAAAACTACGAGTTTCCTGAAATCTCAGCAAACATTTTTTCACCCAATCTTGATGATACTTTCAAGTAATGAACAGTGCACCAATCACACTTGGCTCACCAAATTTCGTTCTTCTTGGCTAAACCGTAAGATTGCAGTAAGAGTTTTAATATTTAGGTGTCACTCTGTTTTCTCCTATATGGATACATGGAGTTGGAACTCTAAATCAAACAGGGTTTCTGCTAGCTCTTTGAAACTTGACACAATGAAGTACTTCCAAGTTCAATCTCTATGGTTTGCTTCCTTTAGCTGTAGCCCTAAGCAGAGACTGGCAAAAATCATTTTCATAGAAATTGGTTGCCAAGCTTCTAAAAAACTACAAATTTCCTGAAATCTCAGCAAACATTTTTTAACCCAATCTTGATAATACTTTCAAGTAATGATCAGTGAACCAATCACAGTTGGCTCACCAAATTTTATTCTTCTAGGCTAAACCGTTCGTTTGCAGTAAAGTTTTAATATTTGGGTGTCACTCTGTGTTCTCCTATATGGATACATGAAGTTGGAACTCTAAATCAAACAGGGATTGTGCTAGCTGTTTGAAACTTGAAACAATGAACTAATTCCAAGTTCTATCTCTATGGTTTGCTTCCTATTGATGTAGCCCTAAGCAGAGACTAGCGAAAATCACTTTCATGGAAAAGGGTTGCCAAGCTTCCAAAAAACTACGAGTTTCCTGAAATCTCAGCAAACCTTTTTTCACCCAATGTTGATGATAGTTTCAGGTAATGATCAGTGCACCAATCCCTCTCGCCTCACCAAATTTCGTTCTTTTAGGTTAAACAGTTCGTTTGCAGAAACCGTTTAAATATTTAGGTTCCACTCTGTTTTCTCCTATATGGATACATGAAGTTGGAACTCTAAATCAAACACGGATTGTGCTAGCTGTTTGAAACTTGAAACAATGAAGTAATTCCAAGTTCTATCTCTATGGTTTGCTTCCTATTGATGTAGTCCTAAGCAGAGCCTGGCGAAAATCACTTTCATGGAAAGGGGTTGCCAAGCTTCCAAAAAACTACGAGTTTCCTCAAATCTCAGCAAATACTTTTTCACCCAATCTTGATGATGGTTTCAGGTAATCATCAGTGCACCAATCCAACGCGGCTCACCACATTTCGTTCTTCTAGGTTAAACCATTTTTTGCAGTAACCGTTTTAATACTTAGGTTTCACTCTGTATTCTCCTATATGGATACATGCATTTGGAACTGTAAATCAAACAAGGTTTGTGCTAGCTCTTTGAAACTTGACACAATGAAGTAATTCCAAGTTCTATCTCTATGGTTTGCTTCCTATTGATGTAGCCCAAAGCAGAGACTGGCAAAAATCACTTTCATGGAAAAGGGTTGCCAAGCTTCCAAAAAACTACGAGTTTCCTGAAATCTCAGCAAACATTTTTTCACCGAATATTGATAATACTTTCAGGTAATGATTAGTGCACCAATCACAATTGGCTGACAAAATTTCGTTCTTCTAGGATAAACCGTTCGTTTGCAGTAAAGTTTTAATATTTAGGTGTTATTCTGTGTTCTCCTATATGGATACATGAAGTTAGAACCCAAAATCAAACACGGTTTGTGCTAGGTCTTTGAATCTTGAAACAATGAAGTAATTCCTTGTTCTATCTCTATGGTTTGCTTCCTATTGATGAAGCCCTAAGCAGAGACTGGCAAAAATCACTTTCATGGAAAAGGGTTGCCAATCTTCCAAAAAACTACGAGTTTCCTGAAATCTCAGCAAACCTTTTTTCACCCAATGTTGATGATAGTTTTAGGTAATGATCAGTGCAAAATCCCACTCGGCTCACCAAATTTCGTTCTTTTAGGTTTAACCGTTCGTTTGCAGAAACCGTTTAAATATATAGGTTCCACTCTCTTTTCTCCTATATGGATACATGAAGTTGGAACTCTAAATCAAACACGGATTGTGCTAGCTGTATGAAACTTGAAACAATGAATTAATTCCAAGTTCTATCTCTATGGTTTGCTTCCTATTGATGTAGTCCTAAGCAGAGACTGGCGAAAATCACTTTCATCGAAAGGGGTTGCCAAGCTTCCAGAAAACTACGAGTTTCCTGAAATCTCAGCAAACATTTTTTCACCCAATCTTGATGATACTTTCAGGTAATGATCAGTGCACCAATCACACTCGGCTCACCAACCTTCATTCTTCTAGTTTAAACCGTTCGTTGCAGTAACCATTTTAATATTTAAATTTCATTCTGTTTTCTCCTGTATGCATACATGCAGTTGGAATTCTAAATCAAAAACGGTTTGTGCTAGCTCCTTGTAACTTGACACAATGACGTAGTTCCAAGTACTATTTCTATGGTTTGATTCCTATTGATGTAGCCCTAAGCAGAGACTGGCAAAAATCACTTTCATGGAAAGGGATTGCCAAGCTTCCAAAAAACTACGAGTTTCCTGAAATCTCAGCAAACATTTTTTCACAGAATCTTCATGATAATTTCAGGTAACGATCAGTGCACCAACACCTCTTAGCTTAACAAATTTTGTTCTTCTCAGTTAAACCGTTCGTTTGCAGTAACCATTTTAATATTTAGTTTTCACTCTGTTTTCTCCTGTATGGATACATGCATTTGGAACTCTAAATCAAACACGGTTTGTGCTAGCTCTTTGAAACTTGACACAATGAAGTAATTTCAAGTTCTATCTCTATGGTTTGCTTCCTATTCATGTAGCCCTAAGCAGAGTTTGCAGAAATTCACTTTCATGGAAACGGGTTGCCAAGCTTCCAAAAAACTACGAGTTTCCTGAAATCTCAGCAAACATTTTTTCACCCATTCTTGATGATACTTTCAGGTAATGATCAGTGCACCAATCCCACTTGGCTCAAAAATTTTGTTCTTCTAGGTTAAAACGTTCATTTGCAGTAAGAGTTCTAATATTTAGGTGTCACTCTGTTTTCTCCTATGTGGATACATGCAGTTGGAACTCTAAATCAAACAAGGTTTGTGCTAGCTCTTTGAAACTTCACACCATGAAGTAGTTCCTAGTTCTATCTCTATGGTTTGCTTCCTATTGATGTAGCCCTAAGCAGAGACTGGCGAAAATCACTTTCATGGAAAGGGGTTGCCAAGCTTCGAAAAAACTACGAGTTTCCTGAAATCTCAGCAAACAATTTTTCACCCAATCTTGATAATACTTTCAGGTAATGATCAGTGCACCAATCCCACTCGGCTTACCAAATTTCGTTCTTCTATGTTAAAACCTTCGTTTGCAGTAACCCTTTTAATATTTAGGTTCCACTCTGTTTTCTCCTATATGCATACATGCAGTTGGAACTCTAAAGCAAAAAAGATTCCTGCTAGCTCTTCGAAACTTGACACAATGATGTAGTTCCAAGTTCAATCTCTATGGTTTGCTTCCTATTGATGTAGCCCTAAGCAGAGACTGGCGAAAATCACTTTCATGGAAAGGGGTTGCCAAGCTTCCAAAAAACTACGAGTTTCCTGAAATCTCAGCAAACACTTTTTCACCCAATCTTGATCATACTTTCAGGTAATGATCAGTGCACCAGTCTCACTCGGCTCACCAACATTCGTTCTTCTGGGATAAACTGTTCATTTGCAGTAAGAGTTTTAATATTTAGGTTTCACTCTGTTTTTTCCTATATGGATACATGCAGTTGGAACTCTAAATCAAACACCGTTTGTGCTAGCTCTTTGAAACTTGACACAATGAAGTAGTTCCAAGTTCTATCTCGATAGTTTGCCTCCTATTGATGTAGCCCTAAGCAGAGACTGGCAAAAATCACTTTGACGGAAAGGGGTTGCCAAGCTTCCAAAAAACTATGAGGTTCCTGAAATCTCAGCAAAAGTTTTTTCACCCAATCTTGATGATACTTTCAGGTAGTGATGAGTGCACCAGTCTCACTCGGATCACCAAAATTCGTTCTTCTAAGTTAAACCGTCGTTTGCAGTAAGAGTTTTAATATTTAGTTTCCACTCTGTTTTCTCCTATATGGATACATGCAGTTGGAACTCTAAATCAAACACGGTTTGTGCTAGCTCTTTTAAACATGACACAATAAAGTTGTTCCAAGCTCTATGTCTACGGCTTCCTTCCTATTGATGTAGCCCTAAGCAGAGACTGGCGAAATCACTTTCATGGAAATTGGTTGCCACGCTTCCAAAAAACTACGAGTTTCCTGAAATCTTAGCAAACATTTTTTCACCCAATCTTGATGATACTTTCAGGTTATGATCAGTGCATCAATACCACTTGGCTCACCTACTTTCGTTCTTCTAGGTTGAACCGTTCGTTTGCAGTAACCATTTTAATATTTAGGTTCCACTCTGTTTTCTCCCATATGGATACATGCATTTGGAACTCTAAATCAACCACGGTTTGTGCTAGCTCTTTGAAACTTGACACAATGACGTAGTTCCAAGTTCTATCTCTACATTTGCCTCCTATTGATGTAGCCATAAGCAGAGACTGGTGAAAACCACTTTCATGGAAATTGGTTGACAAGCTTCCAAAAAACAACGAGTTTCCTGAAATCTCAGCAAAAGTTTTTTCACCCAATCTTGATGATACTTTCAGGTAGTGATGAGTGCACCAGTCCCACTGTCTCACCAAAATTCGTTCTTCTAGGATAAACCGTTTGTATGCAGTAAGAGTTTTAATATTTAGGTTTCACTCTGTTTTTTCCTATATGGATACATGCAGTTGGAACTCTAAATCAAACAAGGTTTGTGCTGACACAATGAAGTAGTTCCAAGTTCTATCTTTATGGTTTGCTTCCTATTGATGTAGCCCTAAGCAGAGACTGGCGAAAATCACTTTCATGGAAATTGGTTGCCAAGCTTCCAAAAAACTACGAGTTTCCTGAAATCTCAGCAAATGTTTTTTCACCAAATATTGATGATACATTTAGGTAATGATCAGTGAACCAATCCCCCTCGGCTCAAAATATTTCGTTCTTCTCGGTTAAACCGTTCGTGTGCAGTAACCGTTTAAATATTTAATTTTCACTCTGTTTTCTCCTAAATGGATACATGCTGTTTTAACTCTAAATCAAACAAGGTATGTGCTAGCTCCTAGAAACTTGACACAATGAAGTAGTTCCAAGTTCTATCTCTATGGTATGCTTCCTATTGATGTAGCCCAAAGCAGAGACTAGCGAAACTCACTTTCATGGAAAGGGATTGCCAAGCTTCCAAAAAACTACGAGTTTCCTGAAATCTCAGCAAACATTTTTTCACAGAATCTTCATGATAATTTCAGGTAATGATCAGTGCACCAATACCACTTAGCTCACCAAATTTCGTTCTTCTTGGTTAAACCGTTCGTTTGCAGTAACCATTTTAATATTTAGGTTTCACTCTGTTTTCTCCTATATGGATACATGTAGGTGGAACTCTACATCCAACAAGGTTTGTGCTAGCTCCTTGAAAGTTGAGACAATGAAGTAGTTCCAAGTTCTATCTCTATGTTTTGCTTCCTATTGATGTAGCCCTAAGCAGACACTGGCGAAAATCACTTTCATGGAAAGGGGTTGCCAAGCTTCCAAAAAAGTACGAGTTTCCTGGAATCACAGCAAACATTTTTTCACCCAATCTTTATGATAATTTCAGGTAATGATCAGTGAACCAATCCCACTTGGCTCACCAAATTTCGTTTTTCTAGGTTAAACTGTTCGTTTGCAGTAACCGTTTTAATATTTAGCTTCCACTCTGTTTTCTCCTATATGGATACATGCAGTTGGAACTCTAAATCAAACACGGTATGTGCTCGCTCTTTGAAACTTGACACAATGAAGTAATTCCAAGTTCTACCTCTATGGATTGCTTCCTTTTGATGTAGATCTAAGCAGAGACTGGCGAAAAACACTTTCATGGAAAGGGGTTGCCAAGCTTGCAAAAAACTACGAGTTTCCTGAAATCTCAGCAAAAATTTTTTCACCCAATCTGGATGATACTTTCAGGTAATGATCAGAGCACCAGTTCCACTCCGCACATCAAAATTCGATCTTCTAAGTTAAACCGTTCGTTGGCAGTAAGAGTTTTAATATTTAGGTTCCACTCTGTTTTCTCCTATATGGATACATGCAGTTGGAACTCTAAATCAAACATGGTTTGTACTAGCTCTTTGAAACTTGACACAATGAAGTAGTTCCAAGTTCTATCTCTATGGTTTGCATCCTGTTGATGTAGTCCTAAGCAGAGAGTGGTGAAAATCACTTTCATGGATATTGGTTGCCAAGCTTCCAAAAAACTACGAGTTTCCTGAAATCTCAGCAAACATTTTTTCATCCAATCTTGATGATACTTTCAGGTAATGATCAGTGCACCAATCCTCTCGGCTCATCAAATGTCGTTCTTCTAGGTGAAAACCTTCGTTTGCAGTAACTGTTTTAATATTTTATTTTCACTCTGTTTTCTCCTATATAAATACAAGCACTTGGAACTCTAAATCAAACAAAGTTTGGCCTAGCCCCTAGACACTTCACACAATGAAGTAGTTCCAAGTTCTATCTCTATGGTTTGCTTCCTATTGATGTAGCGCTAAGCAGAGACTTGCGAAAATCACTTTCATGGAAAGGGGTTGCCAAGCTTCCAAAAAACTACGAGTTTACTGAAATCTCAGCAAACATTTTTTCACTTAATCTTGGTGATACTTTCAGGTAATGATCAGTGCTCCAATACCACTTTGCTCAACAAATTTCATTCTTCTAGATTAAACCGATCGTTTGCAGTAACCGCTTTAATATTTAGGTTCCACTCTGTTTTCTCCTATATGGATACATGCAGTTGGAACTCTAAATCAAACATGGTTTGTACTAGCTCTTTGAAACTTGACACAATGAAGTAGTTCCAAGTTCTATCTCTATGGTTTCCTTCGTATTGATGTAGTCCTAAGCAGAGACGGGCAAAAATCACTTTCATGGAAAGGGGTTGCCAAGCTTCCAAAAAACTACGAGTTTCCAGAAATCTCAGCAAACATTTTCTCACCCAGTCTTTATGATACTTTCAGGTAATGATCAGTCCACCAATCCACCTCGGCTTACCAAATTTTGTTCTTCTAGGTTAAACTGTTCTTTGCAGTAACCGTTTTAATATTTAATTTTCACTCTGTTTTCTCCTATGTGGATACATGCAGTAGGAACGCTAAATCAAACAAGGTTTGTGCTAGCTTCTAGACACTTTACACAAGGAAATAGTTCCAAGTTCTATCTCTATGGTTTGCTTCCTATTGATGTAGCCCTAAGCAGAGACTGGCGAAAATCACTTTCATGGAAATTGGTTGCCAAGCTTCCAAAAAACTACGAGTTTCCTGAAATCTCAGCAAATATTTTTTCACCCAATAATGATGATACATTTAGGTAATGATCAGTGAACCAATCCCCCTCGGCTCAAAAAATTTCGTTCTTCTCGGTTAAACCGTTAGTGTGCATTAACCATTTTAATATTTAATTTTCACTCTGTTTCCTCCTATATGGATACATGCTGTTTTAACTCTAAATCAAACAAGGTTTGTGCTAGCTCTTAGAAACTTGACACAATGAAGTACTTCCAAGTTCTATCTGTACGGTTTGCTTCCTATTGATGTAGCCCAAAGCAGAGACTAGCGAAAGTCACTTTCATGGAAAGGGGTTGCCACACTTCCAAAAAACTACGAGTTTCCTGAAATCTCAGCAAACATTTTTTCACCCAATCTTGATGATACTTTCAGGTAATGATCAGGGCACCAATCCCACTCGGCTCACCAAATTTCATTCTTCTAGGTTAAACCGTTCGTTTGCAGTAACCATTTTAATAGTTAGGTTCCACTCTGTTTTCTCCTATATGGATACATGCAGTTGGAACTCTAAATCAAACAAGGTTTGTGCTAGCTCTTTGAAACTTGACACAATAAAGTAGTTCCAAGTTCTATCTCTATGGTTTGCTTCCTATTGATGTAGCCCTAAGCAGAGACTTGCGAAAAAAAAAATTTCATAGAAAGGGTTGCCAAGATTCCAAAAAACTACGATTTTCCTGAAATCTCAGCAAACAGTTTTTCACCCAGTCTTGTTGATACTTACAGGTAATGATCATTGCAGCACTTCCACGTGGCTCACCAAATTTGGTTCTTCTAAGAAAACCGTTCGTTTGCAGTAAGAGTTTTAATATTTAGGTATCACTCTGTTTTCTCCTATATGGATACATGCAGTTGGAACTCTAAATCAAACAAGGTTTGTGCTTGCAATTTGGAACTTGACACAATGAAGTAGTTCAAATTTCTATCTCTATGGTTTGCTTCCTATTGATGTACTCCTAAGCAGAGAGTGGAGAAAATCTCTTTCATGGAAATTGGTTGCCAAGCTTTCAAAAAACTACGAGTTCCTGAATACTCAGCAAACATTTTTTCACCCAATCTTGATGATACTTTCAGGTAATGATCAGTGCACCATTCCCACTTGGCTCACCAAATTTCATTCTTCTAGGTTAAACCGTTCGTTTCCAGTAAGAGTTTTAATATTTATTTGTCACTCTGTTTTCTCCTATATGGATACATGCAGTTGGAACTCTAAATCAAACAAGGTTTGTGCTAGCTTCTAGACACTTTACACAATGAAATAGTTCCATGTTCTATCTCTATGGTTTGCTTCCTGTTGATGTAGCCCTAAGCAAAGACTGGCGAAAATCACTTTCATGGAAAGAAGTTGCCAAGCTTCCAAAAGACTACGAGTTTCCTGAAATCTCAGCAAACATTTTTTCACCCAATCTTCATGATACTTTCACGTAATGATCAGTGCACGAATACCACTTGGCTCACCAAATTTTGTACTTCTAGGTTAAACCATTCCTTTGTAGTAACCGTTTTAATATTTAATTTTCACTCTGTATTCTCCTATATGGATACATGCATTTGGAACTCTAAATCAAACAAGGTTTGTGCTTGCTCTTTGAAACTTGACACAATGGAGTAGTTCCAAGTTCTATCTCTATGGTTTGCTTCTTATTGTTGTAGCCCTAAGCAGACGCTGGCGAAAATCACTTTCATGGAAAGGGGTTGCCAAGCTTCCAAAAAATTACGAGTTTCCTGAAATCTCAGCAAACATTTTTTCACCCAATCTTGATGATACTTTCAGGTAATGATGAGTGCACCAATCCCACTTGGCTCACCAAATTTCATTTTTCTATGTTAATCCGTTCGTATGCAGTAAGAGTTTTAATATTTAGGTTCCACTCTGTTTTCTCCTATATGGACACATGCAGTTGGAACTCTAAATCACAACCGGTTTGTGCTAGCTCTTTGAAACTTGACACAATGAAGTAGTTCCAAGTTCTATCTCTATGGTTTGTTTCCTATTGATGTAGCCCTAAGCAGAGACTGGCGAAAATCACTTTCATGGAACGGGGTTGAAAGCTTCCAGAAAACTATGAGTTTCCTGAAATCTCAGCCAACATTTTTTCACCCAATCTTGATGATACTTTCAGGTAATGATCAGTGCACCAATCCCACTTGGCTCACCAAATTTCGTTCTTCTAGGTTAAACCGTTCGTTTGCAGTAACCGTTTTAATATTTAGGTTTCACTCTGTTTTCTGCTATATGGATACATGCAGTTGGAACTCTAAATCAAACACGGTTTGTGCTAGCTCTTTGAAACTTGACACAATGGAGTAGTTCCAAGTTCTATCTCTATGGTTTGCTTCTTATTGTTGTAGCCCTAAGCAGACGCTGGCGAAAATCACTTTCATGGAAAGGGGTTGCCAAGCTTCCAAAAAATTACGAGTTTCCTGAAATCTCAGCAAACATTTTTTCACCCAATCTTGATGATACTTTCAGGTAATGATGAGTGCACCAATCCCACTTGGCTCACCAAATTTCATTTTTCTATGTTAATCCGTTCGTATGCAGTAAGAGTTTTAATATTTAGGTTCCACTCTGTTTTCTCCTATATGGACACATGTAGTTGGAACTCTAAATCAAACACGATTTGTGCTAGCTCTTTGAAACTTGACACAAGAAGTAATTCCAAGTTCTATCTCTATGGTTTGCTTCCTATTGACGTAGCCCTAAGCAGAGACTTGTGGAAATCACTTTCATGGAAAGGAGTTGCCAACCTTCCAAAAAACTACGAAGTTCCTGAAATTTCAGCAAACCTTTTTTCACCCAATCTTGATGATACTTTCAGGTAGTGATCAGTGCACCAGTCCCACTCGGATCACCAAAATTCGTTCTTCTAAGTTAAACCATCGTTTGCAGTAAGAGTTTTAATATTTAGGTTCCACTCTGTTTGCTCCTATATGGATACATGCAGTTGGAACTCTAAATCAAACACCGTTTGTGCTAGCTCTTTTAAACTTGACACAATGAAGTAGTTCCAAGTTCTATCTCGATGGTTTGCCTCCTATTGATGTAGCCCTAAGCAGAGACTGGCAAAAATCACTTTCACGGAAAGGGGTTGCCAAGCTTCCAAAAAACTACGAAGTTCCTGAAATTTCAGCAAACCTTTTTTCACCCAATCTTGATGATACTTTCAGGTAGTGATCAGTGCACCAGTCCCACTCGGATCACCAAAATTCGTTCTTCTAAGTTAAACCATCGTTTGCAGTAAGAGTTTTAATATTTAGGTTCCACTCTGTTTGCTCCTATATGGATACATGCAGTTGGAACTCTAAATCAAACACGGTTTGTGCTAGCTATTTTAAACATGACACAATGAAGTTGTTCCAAGCTCTATGTCTACGGCTTCCTTCCTATTGATGTAGCCCTAAGCAGAGACTCTCGAAATCACTTTCATGGAAATTGCTTGCCACGCTTCCAAAAAACTACGATTTTCCTGAAATCTCAGCAAAAATTTTTTCACCCAATCTTGATGAAACTTTCAGGTTATGATCATTGCATCAATACCACTTGGCTCACCTACTTTCGTTCTTCTAGGTTGAACCGTTCGTTTGCAGTAACTATTTTAATATTTAGTTTCCACTCTCTTTTTTCTCCCATATGGATACATGCAGTTGGAACTCTAAATCAATCACGGTTTGTGCTAGCTCTTTGAAACTTGACACAATGAAGTTGTTCCAAGTTCTATCTCTACAGTTTGCTTCCTATTGATGTAGCCATAAGCACATACTGGTGAAAACCACTTTCATGGAAATTGGTTGCAAAGCTTCCAAAAAACTACGAGTTTCCTGAAATCTCAGCAAACGTTTTTTCAACCAATCTTATGATACGTTCAGGTAGTGATGAGTGCACCAGTCGCACTGGCTCACCAAAATTCGTTCTTCTAGGATAAACCGTTCGTATGCAGTAAGAGTTTTAATATTTAGGTTTCACTCTGTTTTTTCCTATATGGATACATGCAGTTGGAACTCTAAATCAAACAAGGTTTGTGCTAGCTCTTTGAAACTTGACACAATGAAGTAGTTCCAAGTTCTATCTCTATGGTTTGCTTCCTATTGATGTAGCATTAAGCAGAGACTGGCGAAAATCACTTTCATGGAAATTGGTTGCCAAGCTTCCAAAAAACTACAAGTTTCCTGAAATCACAGCAAATATTTTTTCACCCAATCTTGATGATACATTTAGGTAATGATCAGTGAACCAATCCCCCTCGGCTCAAAAAATTTCGTTCTTCTCGGTTAAACCGTTCGTGTGCATTAACCGTTTTAATATTTAATTTTCACTCTGTTTTCTCCTATATGGATACATGCTGTTTTAACTCTAAACCAAACAAGGTTTGTGCTAGCTCCTAGAAACTTGACACAATGAGGTAGTTCCAAGTTCTATCTCTACGGTTTGCTTCCTATTGATGTAGCCCAAAGCAGAGACTAGCGAAAGTCACTTTCATAGAAAGGGGTTGCCAAGCTTCCAAAAAACTACGAGTTTCCTGAAATCTCAGCAAACATTTTTTCACCCAACTTTGATGATACTTTCAGGTAATGATCAGTGCACCAATCCCATTTGGCTCACCAAATTTCGTTCTTCTAGGTTAAAACCTTCGTATGCAGAAAACGTTTTAATATTTAGGTTCCACTCTTTTTCTCCTATATGGATACATGCATTTGGACCTCTAAATCAAACACGGTTTGTGCTAGCTCTTCGAAACTTGACACAATGAAGTAATTCCAAGTTCTATATCTATGGTTTCCTTCCTATTGTCGTAGCCCTAAGCAGAGACTTGCGTAAATCACGTTCATGGAAAGGAGTTGCCAAGCTTCCAAAAAACTACGAGTTTCGTGAAATCTCAGCAAACATTTCTTCACCCAATCTTGATGATACTTTCAGGTAATGATCAGGGCATCAATCCCACTTGGCTCTCCAAATTTCATTATTCTATGTTAAACCGTTCGTTTGCAGTAACCATTTTAATATTTAGGTTCCACTCTGTTTTCTCCTATATGGATACATGCAATTGGAACTCTAAATCAAACACGGTGTGTGCTAGCTCTTTGAAACTTGACACAATGAAGGAGTTCCAAATTCTATCTCTATGGTTTGCTTCCTATGGATGTAGCCCTAAGCAGAGACTGGCGAAAATCACTTTCATGGAAACAGGTTGCCAAGCTTCCAAAAAGCTACGAGTTTCCTGAAATCTCAGCAAACATTTTTTCACCCAATCTTGATGATACTTACAGGTAATGATAAGTCCACCACTTCCATGTGACTCACCAAATTTCGTTCTTCTATGTTAAATCGTTCGTTTGCAGTAAGAGTTTTAATATTTAGGTGTCACTCTGTTTTCTCCTATATGGATACAGGCAGTTGGAACTCTAAATCAAAAAAGTTTTGTGCTAGCTCTATGAAACTTGACACAATGAAGTAGTTCCAAGTTCTATCTCTATGGATTGCTTTCTATTGATGTAGTCCTAAGCAGAGAGTGGCGAAAATCTCTTTCATGTATATTGGTTGCCAAGCTTCCAAAAAACTACGAGTTTCCTGAAATCTCAGCAAACATTTTTTCACCCAATCTTGATGATACTTTCAGGTAATGAGCAGTGCACCAATCCCACTTGGCTCACCAAATTTCATTCTTCTAGTTTAAACCGTTCGTTTGCAGTAACCATTTTAATAGTTAGGTTCCAATCTGTTTTCTCCTATATGGATACATGCAGTTGGAACTGTAAATCAAACAAGGTTTGTGGTAGCTCTTTGAAACTTGACACAATGAAGTAGTTCCAAGTTCTATCTCTATGGTTTGCTTCCTATTGATGTAGCCCTAAGCAGAGACTTGCGAAAATAAATTTCATTGAAAGGGTTGCCAAGCTTCCAAAAAACTACGAGTTTCCTAAAATCTCAGCAAACATTTTCTCACCCAATCTTTATGATACTTACAGGTAATAATCAGTGCAGCACTTCCACGTGGCTCACCAAATTTGGTTCTAATAGGAAAACCGTTCGTTTGCAGTAAGAGTTTTAAGATTTAGGTATCACTCTGTTTTCTCCTATATGGATACATGCAGTTGGAACTCTAAATCAAACAAGGTTTGTGCTTTCTTTTTCGAACTTGACACAATGAAGTAGTTCCAAGTTCTATCTCTATGGTTTGCTTCCTATTGATGTAGTCTTAAGCAGAGAGTGGTGAAAATCTCTTTAATGGAAATTGGTTGCCAAGCTTCCAAAAAACTACGAGTTGCTGAATACTCAGCAAACATTTTTTCACCCAATCTTGATGATACTTTCAGGTAATGATCAGTGCATGAATCCCACTTGTCTCACCAAATTTCATTCTTCTAGGTTAAACTGTTCGTTTTCAGTAAGAGTTTTAATATTTAGATGTCACTCTGTTTTCGCGTATATGGATACATGCAATTGGAACTCTAAATCAAACAAGGTTTGTGCTAGCTTCTAGACACTTTACACAATGAAATAGTTCCATGTTCTATCTCTATGGTTTGCTTCCTATTGAAGTAGCCCTAAGCAGAGACTGGCGAAAATCACTTTCATGGAAAGGGGTTGCCAAGCTTCCAAAAAACTACGAGTTTCCTGAAATCTCAGCAAACATTTTTTCATCCAATCTTGATGATACTTTCAGGTAATGATCAGTGCACCAATACCAATTGGCTCACAAAATTTCGTTCTTCTAGGTTAAACCGTTCGTTTGCAGAAACCATTTTAATATTTAGGTTCCACTCTGTTTTCTCCTATATGGATACATGCAGTTGGAACTCTAAAGGAAACCCTGTTTGTGCTAGCTCTTTGAAACTTGACACAATGAAGTAGTTCCATGTTCTATCTCAATGGTTTGTTTCCTATTGATGTAGCCCTAAGCAGAGACTGCCGAAAATCACTTTCATGCAAATTGGTTGTCAAGCTTCCAAAAAACTACGAGTTTCCTAAAATCTCAGCAAACATTTTTTCACCCAATCTTGATGATTCTTTCAGGTAATGATCAGTGCACCACTTCCACGTGGCTCACCAAATTTCGTTCTTCTAGGTTAAACCGTTCGTATTCAGTAAGAGTTTTAATATTTAGGTATCACTCTGTTTTCCCATATATGGATACATGCTGTTGGAACTCTAAATCAAACAAGGTTTGTGCTAGCTCTCTGGAACTTGACACAACAAAGTTGTTCCAAGTTCTATCTCTATGGTTTGCTTCCTATTGATGTAGCCATAAGCAGAGTCTTGCAAAAATAAATTTCATGGAAAGGGTTGCCAAGCTTCCCAAAAACTACGAGTTTCCTGAAATCTCAGCAAACATTTTTTCACCCAATCTTCATGATACTTTCAGGTAATGATCAGTGCACCAATCCCACTTGGCTCACCAAATTTCATTCTTCGAGGTTAAACCGTTCGTTTGCAGAAACCATTTTAATATTTACGTTCCACTCTGTTTTCTCCTATATGGATACATGCAGTTAGAACTCTAAATCAAACACGGTTTGTGCTAGCCCTTTGAAACTTGACACAATGAAGTAATTCCAAGTTCTATCTCTATGGTTTGCTTCTTATTGATGTAACCCTAAGCAGAGACTTGTGAAAATCACTTTCATGGAAAGGGGTTGCCAAGTTTCCAAAAAACTACGAGTTTACTGAAATCTCAGCAAACATTTTTTCACCCAAATTTCATGATACTTTCAGGTAATGATCAGTGCAACAATACCCCTGTGCTCACAAAATTTTGTTCTTCTGGGTTAAACCGTTCGTTTGCAGAAACCATTTTAATATTTACGTTCCACTCTGTTTTCTCCTATATGGATACATGTAGTTGGAACTCTAAATCAAACACGGTTTGTGCTAGCTCTTTGAAACTTGACACAATGAAGTAGTTCCAAGTTCTATCTCTATGGTTTGTTTCCTATTGATGTAGCCCTAAGCAGAGACTGGCGCAAATCACTTTCATGGAAAGGGGTTGCCAAGCTTCCAAAAAACTACGAGTTTCCTGAAATCTCAGCACACATTTTTTCACCCAATCTTGATGACACTTTCAGGTAATGATCAGTACCCCAATCCCACTTGGCTCACCAAATTTCGTTCTTCTAGGTTAAACCGTTCATTGGCAGTAACAGTTTTAATTTTTAGGTTTCACTCTGTTTTCTCCTATATGGATACATGCAGTTGGAACTCTAAATCAAACACGGTTTGTGCTAGCTCTTTGAAACTTGACACAATAAAGTAGTTCCAAGTTCTATCTCTATGGTTTGTTTCCTATTGATGTAGCCCTAAGCAGAGACTGGCGCAAATCACTTTCATGGAAAGGGGTTGCCAAGCTTCCAAAAAACTAGGAGTTTCCTGAAATCTCAGCAACTTTTTTCACCCAATCTTGATGACACATTTGGGTAATGATCAGGGCACCAGTCCCATTCGGATAACCAAGTTTCTTTCATGTTAATTAAACCGTTCGTTTGCAGTAACCGTTTTAATATTTAGGTTTCACTCTGTTTTCTCCTAATGGATACATGTAGTTGGAACTCTACGTTGAACACGGTTTGTGCTAGCTCTTTGAAACTTGACACAATGATGTAGTTCCAAGTTCTATGTCTATGGTTTGCTTCCTATTGATGTAGCCCTAAGCAGAGACTGGCAAAAATCACTTTCATTGAAAGGGGTTGCCAAGCTTCCAAAAATCCACGAGTTTCCTGAAATCTCAGCAAACATTTTTTCACCCAATCTTGACGATTCTTTCAGGAAATGATCAGTGCTCCAATACCACTAGGCTCACCAAATTTCGTTCTTCTAGGTTAAACCGTTCGTTTGCAGTAACCATTTTAATATTTAGGTTTCACTCTGTTTTCTCATATATGGATACACTTGCCTGGAACTCTAAATCAAACACGGTTTGTGCTAGCTCTTTGAAACTTGACACAATGAAGTAGTTCCAAGTTCTATATCTATGGTTTGCTTCCTATTGATGTAGCCCTAAGCAGAGACTGGCGAAAATCACTTTCATGGAAAGGGTTTGCCACGTTTCCAAAACACTACGAGTTTCCTGAAATCTCAGCAAACATTTATTTCACCCAATCTTAATGATACTTTCAAGTAATGATCAGTGCACCAATTCCACTTGGCACACCAAATTTCGTTTTTCTAGGGTAAACTATTCGTTTGCAGTAACCGTTTTAATATTCAGATTTCACTCTCTTTTCTCCTATATGGATACATGTATTTGGAACTCTAAATCAAACACGGTTTGTGCTAGCTCTTTGAAACGTGACACAATGAAGTAGTTCCAGTTCTATCTCTATGAATTGTTTCCTACCGATGTAGCCCTAAGCAGAGATTGGAGAAAATCACTTTCATGGAAAGGGGTTTGCAAGCTCCCAAAAAACTACGAGTTTCCTGAAATCTCAGCTAATATTTTTTCACCCCATTTTGATGATACTTTCAGGTAATTATCAGTGCTCAAATCCCACTTGGCTAACAAAATTTCGTTCTTCTAGGGATATCCGTTCGTTTGCAGTAAGAGTTTTAATTTTTAGATTTCACTTTGTTTTCTCCTACATGGGTACATGTTGTTGGAACTCTAAATCAAACACTGTTTGTGCTAGCTCTTTGAAACTTGACACAATGAAGTAGTTCCAAGTTCTATCTCTATAGTTTGTTTCCTATTGATGTAGCCCTAAGCAGAGACTGGCAAAAATCACTGTAAAGGAAAGGGGTTGCCAAGCTTCCAAAAAATTACGAGTTTCCTGAAATCTCAGCAAACATTTTTTCACCGAATCTTGATGATACTTTCAGGTAATGATCAGGACACTAATCCCATTTGGCCCCCGAAATTTCGTTCTTCTAGGTTAAACCATTCATTTGCAGTAACCATTTTAATTTTTAGGTTTCACTCTGTTTTCTCCTATATGGATACATGTAGTTGGAACTCTAAATCAAACACGGATTGTGCTAGCTCTTTGAAACCGGCCACAATGAAGTAGTTCCAAGTTCTATCCCTATGGTTTGTTTCCTATTGATGTAGGGCTAAGCAGACTGGCGAAAATCACTGTCATGGAAAGGTGTTGCCAAACTTCGATAAAACTACGAGTTCCCTGAAATCTCAGCCAACAGATTTTTAACCCAAACTTGATGATACTTTCAGGTAATGATCAGTGCACCAATCCCACTTGGCTCCCCAAATTTCGTTGTTCTAGTTTAAACAGTTCGTTTGCAGTAAGAGTTTTAATTTTTAGGTTTCACTCTGGATTGCCCTATATGGATACACGTAGTTGGAACTCTAAAGCAAACACGGTTTTTGCGAACTCTTTGAAACTTGACACAATAAATTAGTTCCAAGTTCTATCTGTACGGTTTGTTTCCTATTCATGTAGCCCTAAGCAGAGACTGGCGAAAACCACTTTCATTGAAAGGGGTTGCCAAACTTCCAAAAACTACGAATTTCCTGAAATCTCAGCAAACATTTTTCACCCAATATTTATGGTGCATTCAGCTAATGAACAGGGCACCAATCCCACTCGGCTCACCAAATTTCGTTCTTGTAGTTTAAACCATTTATTTGCAGTAACCGTTTTAATTTTTAGGTTTCACTCTGTTTTCTCTTATATGAATACATGTAGTTGGAACACTAAATCAAACACAATTTATGCTAGCTCTTTGAAACTTGACACAATATGATAGTTCCAAGTTCTATCACTATTGTTTGTTTCCTATTGATGTAACCCTAAGCAGAGACTGGCGAAAAACACTTTCATAAAAAGGGGTTGAAAGCTTCCAGAAAACTATGAGTTTCCTGAAATCTAGGCAAATATTTTTACATCCAATCTTGATGATACTTTCAGGTAGTGATCAGGGCACCAATCCCACTTGGCTCACCAAATTTTGTTCCTCTAGGTTAAACCGTTCATTTGCAGTAACCGTTTTAATTTATAGGTTTCACTCTGTTTTCTCATATATGGATACATGTATTTGGAACTCTAAATCAAACACGGTTTGTGCTAGCTCTTTGAAACTTGACACACTAAAGCAGTTCCAAGTTCTCTCTTTATGATTCGTTTCCTATTGATGTAGCCCTAAGCAGAGACTGGAGAAAATCACTTTCATGGAAAGGGGTTGCCAAGGTTCCAAAAAACTATGAGTTTCTTGAAATCTCAGCAAACATTTTTTCACCCAATCTTGGTGATACTTTCAGGTAATGATCAGTAAAACAATCCCACTCGGCTCACCAAATTTAGTTTTTCTAGGTTACACCGATCGTTTGCAGTAACCATTTTAATATTTAGGTTTCACTCTGTTTTCTCCTATATGGATACATGCAGTTGGAACTCTAAATCAAACACGGTTTGTGCTAGCTCTTTGAAACGTGACACAATGAAACAGTTGCAAGGTCTGTCTCTGTGGTTTGTTTCCTATTGATGTAGCCCGAAGCAGAGACTGCCAAAAATCACTTTCATGGAAAGGGGTTGCCAAGCTTCCAAAAAACTATGAGTTTCCTGAAATCTGAGCAAATATTGTTTCCCCCAATCTTGATAATACTTTCAGGTAATGATCAGTGCACCAATCCCACTTCACTAACCAAATTTTGTTCTTCTAGTTCAAACATTTCATTTGCAGTAACCGTTTTAATTTTCAGCTTTCACTCTGTTTTCTCCTATATGGATACATATATTTGGAACTCTAAATCAAACACGATTGTGCTACCTCTTTGAAACTTGACACAATAAAGCAGTTCCAAGTTCTATCTCTATGGTTTGTTTCCTATTGATGTAGCCCTAAGCAGAAACTGGCAAAAATCACTTTCATGGAAAGGGGCTGAAAGCTTCCAGAAAAGTATGAGTTTCCTGAAATCTCAGCAAACTTTTTCTCACCCAATCTTGATGATACTTTCAGGTAATGATCAAGTCACCAATTCCAATTGGCTCACCAAATTTTCTTCTTCTAGATTAAAACATTCGTTTGCAGTAAGAGTTTTTATTTTTAGGTTTCACTCTGTTTTCTCCTATATGGATACATGTATTTGGAACTCTAAATAAAACACGGTTTGTGCTAGCTCTTTCAAACTTGACACAATGAAGTAGTTCCATGTTCTATCTCCATCGTTCCTTTCCTATTGATGTAGCCCTAAGCAGAGACTGAAAAAAATCACTTCCATGGAAAGGAGTTGCAAAGCTTCCATAAAACTATGAGTTTCCTGAAACCTCAGAAACATTTTTTCACCCAATCTTGATGTTATTTCCAGGTAATGATCAGTACAACAATCCCACTTGGCTCACCAAATTTTCTTCTTCTAGATTAAAACATTCGTTTGCAGTAAGAGTTTTTATTTTTAGGTTTCACTCTGTTTTCTCCTATATGGATACATGTATTTGGAACTCTAAATCAAACACGGTTTGTGCTAGCTCTTTCAAACTTGACACAATGAAGTAGTTCCATGTTCTATCTCCATCGTTCCTTTCCTATTGATGTAGCCCTAAGCAGAGACTGAAAAAAATCACTTCCATGGAAAGGAGTTGCAAAGCTTCCATAAAACTATGAGTTTCCTGAAACCTCAGAAACATTTTTTCACCCAATCTTGATGTTATTTCCAGGTAATGATCAGTACAACAATCCCACTTGGCTCACCAAATTTTCTTCTTCTAGATTAAAACATTCGTTTGCAGTAAGAGTTTTTATTTTTAGGTTTCACTCTGTTTTCTCCTATATGGATACATGTTTTTGAACTGTAAATCAAACACGGTTTGTTCTACTTCTTTCAAATTTGCCACAATGAAGTAGTTCCAAGTTCTGTCACTATGGTTTGTTTCCTATTGATGTACCCCTAAGCAGAGACTGGAGAAAATCACTTTCATGGAAAGGGGTTGAATGCTTACAGAAAACTATGAGTTTCCGGAAATCTCAGCAAATATTTTTTCAGCCAATCTTGATGATACTTTCAGGTAATGATCAGTGCAACAATCCCACTTGGCTCACCAAGTTTCGTTATACTAGATTAAACCGTTCGTTTGCAGTAACCGTTTTATTATTTAGGTTTCACTCTCTTTCTCCTATATGGATACATGCAGTTGGAACTCTAAGTCAAAAACGGATTGTGCTATCTCTTTCAAACATGATGCAATACAATAGTTCCAAGTTCTATCTCTATGGTTTGTATCCTATTGATGTAGCCCTAAGCAAGGAGGCGAAAATCACTTTTATGGAAAGGGGTTGCCAAGCTTCAAAAAACTTACGAGTTTCCTGAAATCTCAGAAATATTTTTTCAACCAATCTTGATGATACTTTCAGGTAATGATCAGTGCACCAATCCCACTTGGCTCACCAAATTTCGTTCTTCTAGGTAAAACCATTCATTTGCAGTAAGAGTTTTTATTTTTAGGTTTCACGCTGTTTTCTCCTATATGGATACATGTAGTTGGAACTCTAAATCAAACAAGGTTTGTGCTAGCTCTTTCAAACTTGACACAATGAAGTAGTTCCATGTTCTATCTGTACGGTTCTTTTCCTATTGATGTAGCCCTAAGCAGAGACTGGAGAAAATCACTTTCATGGAAGGGGGATGAATGCTTCCAGAAAACTATGAGTTTCCTGAAATCTCAGCAAATATTTTTTCACCCAATCTTCATGATAATTTCATGTAATGATCAGTGAAACAATCCCACTCGGCTCACCAAATTTCGTTCTTCTAGGTTAAACTGTTCGTTTGCAGTAACCGTTTAAATATTTATGTTTCACTCTGCTTTCTCCTACATGCATACATGCAGTTGGAACTCTAAATCAAACACGGTTTGTGCTAGCACTTTGAAACTTGAAACAGTAAGATAGTTCCAAGTTCTATCCCTATGGTTTGTTTTCTATTGATGTAGCCCTAAGCAAAGAAGGCGAAAATCACTTTCATGGAAAGGGGTTGCCAAGCTTCCGAAAAAATACGAGTTTCCTGAAATGTTAGCAAATATTTTTTCTCCCAATCTTGATGATGCTTTCAGGTAATGATCAGTGCAACAATCCCACTCGGTTCACCAAATTTCGATCTTCTATGTTAAACCGTTCGTTTGCAGTAACCATTTTATTTTTTAGGTTTCACTCTGTTTTCTCCTATATGGATACATGCAGTTGGAACTCTAAATCAAACACGGTTTGTGCTAGCTCTTTGAAAATTGACACAATGAATTAGTTCCAAGTTCTATCTCTATGGTTTGTTTCCTATTGATGTAGCCCTAAGCAGAGAAGGCGGAAATCACTTTCATGGAAAGGGGTTGCCAAGCTTCCAAAAAACTAAGAGTTTTCTGAAATCTCAGCAAACATTTTTTCACCCAATCTTCATGATACTTTCAGGTAATCATCAGTACAAAAATCCCACTTGGCTCACCAAATTTCGTTCTTCTACGTTAAACCGTTCGTTTGCAGTAAGAGTTTAAATATTTAGGTTCCACTCTGTTTTCTCCTACATGCATACATGTAATTGGAACTCTAAATCAAACACGGGTTGTGCTAGCTCTTTGAAACTTGGAAAATAAACTAGCTCCAAGTTCTATCTCTATGGTTTGGTTTCTATTGAAGTAGCCCTAAGAGAGACTGGCCAAAATCACTTTCATGCAAAGGGTTGCCAAGCTTTCAAAAAACTACTAGTTTCCTGAAATCTCAGCAAACATTTTTTCACCCAAACTACATGATACTTTCATGTAATGATCAGTACACCAATCCCAATTGGATCACCAATTTTGTTCTTCTAGGTTAAAATGTTCGTTTGCAGTAACAGTTAAAATTTTTAGGTTTCACTCTCTTTTCTCCTACATGGATACATGTAGTTGGAACTCTAAATCAAACACGGTTTGTGCTACCTGTTTGAAAATTCACACAATAAAGTAGTTCTGAGTTCTGTCTCTATGGTTTGTTTCCAATTGATGTAGCCCTAAGCAGAGACTGGCGAAAATCACTTTCATGGAAAGGGGTTTCCAAGTTTCCAAAAAATTACGAGTTTCCTGAAATCTCAGCAAACATTTTTCACCCAATATTGATGATATTTCAGGTAATGATCGGTACACCAATCCCACTTGGCCCACCAAATTTCGTTCTCCTAGGGTAAAAGGTTAGTTTGCAGTAACAGTTTAAATTTTTAGATTTCACTCTGTTTTCTCCTATATGGATACATGTATTTGGAATTCTAAATCAAACACGGTTTGTGCTAGCTCTTTGAAACTTGAAACAATAAAGTAGTTCAAAGTTTTATCCCTATGGTTTGTTTCCTATTGATTTAACCCTAACCAGAGACTGGCGAAAATCACTTTCATGGAAAGGGGTTGCCAAGCTTCCAAAAAACTACGAGTTTCCTGAAATCTCAGCAAATATTTTTGCACCCAATCTTGATGAAACTTTCATGTAATAATCACTACACCACTTCCACTTGTCTCACCTAATTTTGTTCTTCTAGGTTAAACCGTTCGTTTGCAGTAAGAGTTAAAATATTTAGTTTCCACTCTGTTTTCTCCTATAGGGATACATGTCACTGGAACTCTAAATCAAACACGGTTTGTGCTAGTTCTTTCAAAAATAACAAAGTAAAATAGTTCCACCTTCTTTCTCTATGGTTTGTTTCCTATTGATGTAGCCCTAAGCAGAGACTGGCAAAAATCACTTTCATGAAAAGGGTTGCCAAGCTTCCAAGAAAGTAAGAGTTTCCTGAAATCTCAGCAAACATTTTTTCACCCAATCTTCATGATACTTTCAGGTAATCATCAGTACAACAATCCCACTTGGCTCACCAAGTTTTGTTCTAGATTAAACCGTTCATTTGCAGTAAGTGTTTAAATTTTCAGGTTTCACTCCGTTTTCTGCTATATGGATACATGAAGTTCGAGCTCTAAATCAAACACTGTTTGTGCTAGCACTTTCAAACTTAACACAATAAAGTAGTTCACGGTTCTATCTGTATGGTTTGTTTCCTATTGATGTAGTCCTAAGCAGATACTGGCGAAAGTCACTTTTATTGAGTGGGGTTTCCAAGCTTCTGAAAAACTACCAGTTTGCAGAAATCTCAGGAATATTTTTTCACCCAATCTTGATGATACATTCAGGTCAATCATCAATACTCCAATCCCACTTGGCTCACCAAATTTCATTCTTCTAGGTTAAACTGTTCGTTTGCAGTAACAGTTTTCATTTTTAGGTTTCACTCCGTTTTCTCCTATATGGATACATGTAGTTGGAACTCTAAATCAAACACGGTTTGTGATAGCTCTATGAAACTTTACACAATAAATTAGTTGCATGTTCAATCCCTATGGTTTTTTTCCTATTGATGTAGCTGAAGGCAGAGACTGATGAAAATCTCTTTCATTGAAAGGGGTGCATAGCTAATGAAAAATTTGAATTTCCTGAAATCTCAGGAAATATTTTTTCACCCAATCTTGGTGATATTTTCAGGTAATGATCAGTACACCAATCCCACTTGGCTCACTAAATTTCGTTCCTCTAGGTTAAATCGTTAGTTTGCAGTAACAGTTTAAATTTTATGTTTCACTATGTTTTCTCTTATATGGATACACGTAGTTGGAACTCTAAATCAAACACAGTTTGTGCTAGCTCTTTGAAACTTGACTCAATAAAGTAGTTCAAAATTTTATTCCTATGGTTTGTTTTCCATTGATTTAACCCTAAGCAGAGACTGACGAAAATCACTTTCATGGAAAGGGGTTGCCAATTTCCAAATAACTACGAGTTTCCTGAAATCACACCAAACATTTTTTTAACCAATCTTGTTGATACTTTCATGTAATGATCAGTACAAAAATTCCACTTGGCTCACCAAATTTCTTTCTTCTACTTTAAACCGTTCATTTGCAGTAAGAGTTTAAATATTTAGGTTTCACTCTGTTTTCTCCTATATGGATACTTGTAGTTGGAACTCTAAATCAAACACAGTTTGTTCTAGCACTTTGAAATTTGACACAATAAAGTAGTTTCATGTTCTATCTCTGTGGTTGGTTTCCGATTGATGTAGCCCTAAGCAGATACTGGGTAAAATCACTTTCATGGAAAGTGGTTGCCAAGCTTCCGAAAAAACTACGAGTTTCCTGAAATCTTAGCAAACATTTTTTCACCCAATCTTGATGATACTTTCAGGTAATGATCAGTTCACCAATCCCACTTGGGTCACCAAATTTCTTTCTTCTTGGTTAAACCGTTCGTTTGCAGTAACAGCTTCAATTTTTACATTTCACTCCGTTTTCTCCTATGTGGATACATGTATTTGGAACTCTAAATCAAACACGGATTGTGCTAGCTCTTTCAAAATTAACACAATAAAGTTGTTCCAAGTTCTATCTCTATTGTTTGTTTTCTACTGATGTAGCCCTAAGCAGAGACTGGCGAAAATCACTTTCATGGAAAGGGGTTGCCAATTTCCAAAAAACTATGAGTTTCCTGAAATCTCAACAAACATTTTTTAAACCAATCTTGTTGATACTTTCATGTGATGATCAGTACAAAAATCGCACTTGGCTCACCAAATTCTGTTCTTCTGCATTAACCCGTTCGTTTGCAGTAAGAGTTTAAATATTTAGGTTTCACTCTGATTTCTCCTATATGGATTCTTCTACTTGGAACTCTAAATCAAACATGGTTTGTGCTAACTCTCTGTAACTTGACACTATAAAGTAATTTCAAGTTCTATCTGTATAGTTTTTTTCCTATTGATTTAGCACTAAGCAGAGACTGGCGAAAATCACATTCCTGGAAAGGGGTGGCCAAGCTTCCAAAAAACTATGGGTTTTCTGATATCTCTGCAAATCCATTGTCACCAATGTTGATGATACTTGATTTTCATGATCAGTACACCAATCACACTTCTCTCACCAATTTTCGTTCTTCTAGGATGAAGCATTCGTTTGCAGAAACAGTTTGAATTTTTAAGTTTCACTCTGTTTTCTCCTATATAGATAGTTGAATATGGAACTCTAAATCCAACATGGTTTGAAGTAGCTCTTTGAAACTTGACAAGATGAAGTAGTTGTCTCTTTTTTTCTGTGCTTTGTTTCCTCTTGAAGTAGCCCTACACAGAGATTGTTGAAAAACACTCTCATATAAAGGGGATGCCAAGTTTCCAAAAAACTACGAGTTTTCTGAAATCTCAGCAAATATTTTTTCACCCGATCTCATGATACATGGTTGTAATGATCAGTACACCAATCCTACTTTGCTCACCGATTTTCATTCTTCTAGGTTGAAGTGTTCGTTTGCAGTAACAGTTTGAATTTATAGGTTTCACTCTGTCTTGTCCTATATGGATAGATGGATATGGAAATCTAAATCCAACATGGTTTGTAGTAGCTCTTTGAAAATTGACAATATAAAGTAGTTCTCAGTTTTGTCTCTATGGTTTGTTTCCTCTTGAAGTAGACCTAAGCAGAGAATGGCGAAAAACACTTTCATTGTAAGGGGCTGCAAAGCTTCCAAAAAACTACGAGTTTCCTGAAATATCTGCAAATACTTTTTCACCCAATCTTGATGATACTTGGTTGTAATAATCAGTACACAAATCCCACTTGGCTCACCAATTTTCGTTCTTCTAGGTTGTAGCGTTCGTTTACAGTAACAGTTTGAATTTTTAGGTTTCACTCTGTTTTCTCCTGCATAGAGAGATGAATATGGAACTCTAAATCCAACATGGTTTGTAGTAGCACTTTGAGACTTGGCAATATAAAGTAGTTCTGAGTTTTGTGTCTATATTTTGTTTCCTCTTAAAGTAGCCCTAAGCAGAGACTCTTGAAAAACACTATTATCGAAAGGATTGCCAAACGTCCAAAAATCTAGAAGTTTTCTGAAATCTCCGCAAATACTTTTTCACCATTCTTGATGATACTTGGTTGTAATGATCAGTACACCAATCCCAATTGGTTCCCAAGCTTGGTTTTCCTTCGTTGCCAAGCTTCCAAAAAACTACAAGTTTTCTGAACGTTCTGCACACTCTTTTTCACCAATCTTGATGATTCTTGGTTGGAATGATCAGTACGCCAATCTCACTTGGCTCATCAATTTTCTTTCTTCTAGGTTTTAGCGTTCGTTTGCAGTATTTGTTTGATTTTTAGGATTCACTCTTTTTTCTCCTGTACAGATAGATGAATATGGAACACTAAATCCAACATGGTTTCTAGTAGCTCTTTGAAACTTCACAAAATAAAGTGGTTCTCTGTTTTATCTCTCTGGTTTGTTTCCTCTTGAAGTAGCCCTAAACTGAGTGTTGAAAAACACTTTCATTGAATGGGGTTGCCAAGCTTCCAAAATACTAAGAGTTTCATGAAATCTCTGCAAATACATTTTCACCTGATCTTGATGATACTTGGTTGTAATGATCAGAACACCAATCGCACTTGGCTCACCAATTTTCGTTCTTCTAGGTTAAAGTCTTCGTTTACAGTAACAGATTGAATTTTTAGGTTTCAATCTCTTTTGTCCTATATATATAGTTGAATACGGAACTCTATATCACACATGGTTTGTAGTAGCTCTTTGAAACTTGACAATATAAAGTAGTTCTGAGATTTGTCTCTATGGTTTGTTTCCTCATGAAGTAGGCCTAAGCAGAGACTGATGAAAAAAACTTTAAGCAAAAGGGGTTGCCAAGCTTCCAAAAAACGAAGACCTTCCTGAAATCTCAGCAAATATTTTTTCACCCGATCTTGATGATACTTGGTTGTAATGATCAGTAAATCAATCACACTTGGCTCACCAATTTTCGTTCTTGTAGGTTAATTCATTTGCAGTAACAGTTTGAAATTTTAAGTTTCACTCTGTTTTCTCCTATATAAATAAATGAATATGGAACTCTAAATCCATCATAGTTTGTTGTAGCTCTTTGAAACTTGACAATATAAAGTAGTTCTCAGTTTTATATCTATATTTTATTTCCTCTTTAAGTAGCCCTAAGTAGAGACTGGCGAAAAACTTTCATTGAAAGGGGTTGCCAAGCTTCCAATAAACTACGAGTTTTCTGAAATCTCCTCTAATACATTTTCACCTGATTTATTTATTTATTTATTTACTTATTTATTTATTTATTTTTATTCCTTGTTGACAACATTACGAAGCTCTTGACATATCATATTTCATACATTAGAATGAAGTGGGTTATGAACTCCCAATTTTACCCCAAATGCATATTGCAGAATCACGTCAGTTACACATCCACAATTTTACATAATGCCCTATTAGTAATTGTTGTATTTCCTAACTTTCCTATCCCGTACTATCCCCCCTCCACTTCCCTCACATCTTCTCTCTCTACCCCATCTACTCTAATTCATTTCTCTCCTTGTTTATTTTCCCATTCCCCTCACAACCTCTTATATGTAATTTTGTATAGCAATGAGGGCTTCCCTTCATTTCCATGCAATTTCCATTTTCTCTCCCTTTCCCTCCCATTTCATGTCTCTGATTAAAGTTAATCTTTTCTTCCTACTCTTTCTCCCTACTCTGTTCATAGTTGCTCTCATTATATCAAAGAAGATATTTGGTATTTGTTTTTTAGGTATTGGCTAGCTTCACTAAGCATAATCTGCTCTATTGCCTTCCATTTCCCTGCAAATTCCATTATTTTGTCATTTTTTAGTGCTGCGTAATATTCCATGGTGTACAAATGCCACATTTTTTAATCCATTCATCTATTGAAGGGCATCTGGGTTGGTTCCACAGACTAGCGATTTTGAATTGTTCTGCTATGAACACCGATGTGGCAGTATCCCTGTAGCATGCTCTTTTAAGGTCTTCAGGGAATAGTCCAAGAAGGGCAATAGCAGGGTCAAATGGTGGTTACATTCTCAGCTTTCCCAGGAATCTCCATGCTGCTTTCCAAATTGGCTGCACCAATTTGCAGTCCCACCAGCAAGATACCTGGTTATACTGATCAGTACAGCAATCCCACGTGGCTCACCAATTTTCATTCTTCTAGGTTGAAGCGTTCGTTTGCAGTAACAGTTTGAAATTTTAGGTTTCATTCTGTTTTCTCCTATATAGATAGATGAATATGGAACTCGAAATCCAACATGGTTTGTAGTAGCTCTTTGAAACTTGACAATATAAAGTAGTTCTCAGTTTTATATCTATACTTTGTTTCCTCTTGAAGTAGCCCTAAGCGGAGACTGGCGAAAAACACTTTAATTAAAAAGGTTGCCAATCTTCCAAAAAACTACAAGTTTCCTGAAATCTCAGCAAATATTTTTTCACCTGATCATGATAATACATGGTTGTAGTGATCAGTAAAACTATCCCAATTGGCTCACCAATTTTCGTTCTTCTAGGTTGAAGCGTTCGTTTGCAGTAACAGTTTGAATTTTCAGGTTTCACTCTGTTTTGTCCTATATAGATAGATGAATATGGAAATCTAAATCCAACATGGTTTATAGTAGCTCTTTGAAACTTGACAATATAAAGTAGTTCTCAGTTTTGTCTCTATGGTTTGTTTCCTCTTGAAGTAGCCCTAAGCAGAGACTGGGAAAAACCCTTTCATTGAAAGGGGTTGCCAAGCTTCCAAAAAACTACAAGTTTCCTGAAATCTCCACAAATACTTTTTCACCAATCTTGATGATACTGTTTGTAATGATCAGTACATGAATCGTACTTGGCTCACCAATTTTCATTCTTCTAGATTAAAGCGTTCGTTTGCAGTAACAGCTTGAATTTTTACGTTTCACTCTGTTTTCTCCTATATAGATAGATGAATATTGAACCCTAAATCCAACATGGTTTGTATTAGCTCTTTGAAACTTGACAATATAAAGTATTTGTCAGTTTTGTCTTTATTTTTTCTTTCCTCTTGAAGTAGTCCTAAGCAGACACAGGCGAAAAACACTTTCATCGAATGGGGTTGCCAAGCTTCCAAAAAACTACAACTTTCCTGAAATCTCCACAAATACTTTTTCACCAATCTTGATGATACTTGCTTGTAATGATCAGTACACCAATCCCACTTGGCTCACCAATTTTCGTTCTTCTAGGTTGAAGCACTCATATGCAGTAAAAGTTTGAATTTTTAGGTTTCACTCTCTTTTCTCTTATATAGATAGATGAATACGGAACTATAAATCCAGCATGGTCTGTAGTAGCTCTTTGAAACTTGACAATATAAAGTAGCTCTCAGTTTTGTCACTATGTTTTTTTTTCCTATTGAAGAATCCCTAAGCAGACACTGGTAAAAAACACTTTCGTATTGCCAAGCTTCCAAAAAACTAGGTTTTCTGAAATCTCCGCAAATACTTTTTCACCAATCGTGATGATACTTGTTTGTAATGATCAGTAAACCAATCCCACTTGGCTCAACATTTTCGTTCTTCCAAGTTGAAGCTTTTGTTTGCAGTAAGAGTTTGAATTTTTAGGTTTCACTCTGTTTTCTCCTATATAGATTGTTGAATATGGAACTCTAAATCCAACATGGTTCACAGTAGCTCTTTGAAACTTAACAAAATGAAGAATTTCTCTGTTTTTTATCCATGGTTTGTTTCCTCATGAAGTAGGCCTAAGCAGAGACTGGCAAAAAACACTTTCATTGTAAGGGGTCGCCAAGCTTCCAAAAAACTACGAGTTTCCTGAAACCTCAGCTAATATTTTTTCACCCGATCTTGATGATACTTGAAAATAATGATCAGTACACCAATATCACTTGGCTCACAAATCTTTGTTCTTCCAAGTTCCATCATTCGATTGCAGTAACAGTTTTAATTTTTAGTTTTCACTCTGTTTTCTCCCATATAGATAGTTGAATATGCAACTCTAAATCCAACATGCTTTTAGTAGCTCTTTGAAACTTGATATTACAAAGTAGTTCTAAATTTTGTATCTATGGTTTCTTTCCTCTTGAAGTAGCCCTAAGCAGAGACTGGTGAAAAACACTATCATTGAAAGGGGTTGCCAAGCTGCCAAAAATCTAGGAGTTTTTGAAAATCTCCACAAATACTTTTTCACCCGATCTTGATCATGCTTGGTTGTAATGATAAGTACAACAATCCCACATGGCTCACCAATTTTCATTCTTTATATTAAAGCGTTCGTTTGTACTAACAGTTAGAATTTTTAGGTTGCAGTGTGTTTTGTCCTACATACCTAGTAGAATATGGAACTCTACATCCAACATGTTTTGTAGTAGCTTTTTGAAAATTGACAATACAAAGTAGTCCTCAGTTTTGTCTCTATGGTTTGTTTTCTCTTGAAGTAGCCCTAAGCAGAGACTGTGGAAAAACAATTTCATCAAAAGGGGTTGACAAGCTAAAACAAAACTACAGGTTTTCTGAAATCTCCGCCAAACCTTTTTCACCAATGGTTATGATACTTGATTGTAATGATCAGTACACCAATCACACTTGGCTCACCAATTTTCGTTCTTCTAGGTTGAAGCATTCGTTTGCAGTAACAGTTTGAATCTTTAGGTTTCACTCCGTTTTCTCCTATATAGAGAGTTGAATATGGAACTCTAAATCCAACATAGTTTGAAGTAGCTCTCTGAAACTTGACAATATAAAGTAGTTCTGAGTTTTGTCTCTATAGTTTCTTTCCTCTTGTAGTAGAACTAAGCAGAGACTGGCGAAAAACACTTTCAACGGAAGGGGTTGCCAAGCCCCCAGAAAACTACGAGTTTAGTAAAATCACACCAAATATTTTTTCACCCAATCTTGGTGATACTAGGTTGTAATTATCAGTACACAAATCCCACTTCGTTCACCACTTTTCGTGCTTCTAGTGTCAAGCGTTCGTTTTCAGTAACAGTTTGAATTTTCAGGTTTCACTCTGTTTTCTGCAATGTACATAGTTGAATACAGAACTCTAAATCCAACTTGGTTTGTAGTAGCTCTTTGAAACTTGACAATATAAAGTAGTTCACAGTTTTGTCTCTATAATTTGTTTCCTCTTGAAGTAGACCTAAGCAGAGACTGGCGAAAAACACTTTAATCGAAAGGGGTTGCCAAGCTTCCACAAAACTACGAGTTTCCTGATATCTCAGGAAATATTTTTTCAGACGATCTTGATGATACTTGCTTGTAATCATCAGTACACCACTGACACTTAGCTCACCAATTTTCGTTCTTCTAGGTTGAAGCGGTCATTTGCAGTAACAGTTTGAATTTTTAGGATTCACTCTGTTTTTTTCCTATATTGGTAGTTGAATATTGAACTCTAAATCCAACATAGTTTGTAGTTACTCTTTGAATCTTGAAAATATAAAGTAGATCTCAATTTTGTCTCTATACATTGTTTCCTCTTGAAGTAGCCCTAAGCAGAGACAGGTGAAAACCCTTTGATCGAAAGGGTTGCCAAGCTTCCAAAAAACTACAAGTTTTCTGAAATCTCCGCAAACACTTTTTCACCAATTTTGATGATACTTGGTTGTAATGACAGTACACCAGTCCCACTTGGCTCACCAGTTTTCGTTCTTCTAGGTTGAAGTGTTCTTTTGCAGTAACAGTTTGAAATTTTAGGTTTCATTCTGGTTTCTCCTTTATACATAGTTGAATATGGAACTCTAAATCCAACATGGTTTGTAGTAGCTCTTTGAAACTTGACAATACAATAGTTCTCAGATTTGTCTCTATGGTTTGTTTCCTCTTTTAGTAGCCGTTAGCTGAGAATGGCGAAAAACACTTTAATCGAAAGGGGTTGCCAAGCTTCCAAAAAAATATGAGTTTCCTGAAATCTCAGCAAATATTTTTTCACACGGTCTTGATGATACTTGGTTGTTATGATCAGTACACCAATCCCTATTGGCTCCAAACTTTTCGTTCTTCTATGTTGAAGCGTCCGTTTGCAGTAACACTTTGAATTTTTAGGTTTTACTGTGTTTTCTCCTTTGTAGATAGATGAATATGGAACTCTAAATCAAACATGGTTTGAAGTAGCTCTTTGAAACTTGACAATATATAGTAGTTCTGATTTTTGTCTCTATGGTATGTTTCCTCTTGAAGTAGCCCTAAGCAGAGACTGGTGAAAAACACTTTCATCGAACGGGTTGCCTAGATTCCAAAAACTACAAGTTTCCTGAAATCTCCGCAATTACATTTTCACCAATCTTGATGAAACTTGGTTGTAATGATCAGTACACCAATCTCACTTAGCTCACCAATTTTTTTTCTTCTAGGTTGAAGCGTTCGTTTGCAGTAACAGTTTGAATTTTCAGGTTTCACTCTGTTTTCTGCAATGTACATAGTTGAATACAGAACTCTAAATCCAACTTGGTTTTTAGTAGCTCTTTGAAACTTGACAAAATAAAGAAGTTCTCAGTTTTCTCTCTATGGATTTTTTTCCTCTTGAAGTAGCCCTAAGCAGAGAATGTGGAAAAACACTTTCATCAAAAGGGGTTGACAAGCTAACAAAAAACTAGGAATTTTCTGAAATCTCCGCAAAACCTTTGTCACCAATGTTGATGATACTTGATTGTAATGATCAGTACGCCAATCACACTTGGCTCACCAATTTTCGTTCTTCTAGGTTGAAGCATTAGTTTGCAGTAACAGTATGAATATTTAGGTTTCACTCTGTTTTCTCCTGTATAGATAGATGAATATTGAACTCTAAATCCAACAAGGTTACTAGTAACTCTTTGAAACTTGACAATATAAAGTTGTTCTCAGTTTTGATTCTATGGTTTGTTTCTCCTTGAAGGAGCCCTAAGCAGTGACTGGCGAAAACTCTTTCATTGTAAGTGGTTGCCAAGCTTCCAAAAAACTACGAGTTTCCTGACATACCAAAAATACTTTTCAACTGATCTTGATGATACTTGGTTGTGTTGAGGAGTACACGAATTCCACTTGGCTCACCAATTTTCGTTCTTATATGTTGAAGCTTTCGTTTGCAGTAACAGTTTGAATTTTTAGGTTTCACTCTGTTTTGTCCTATATATATACTTGAATATGGAACTCTAAATCCAACATAGTTTGTAGTAGCTTTTTGAACCTTGACTAAATAAAGTAGTTCTCAGTTTTTTCTCTATGGTTTGTTTCCTCTTGAAGTAGCCCTCAGGAGAGACTGGAGAAAAACACTTTCATCGAAAAAGGGTGGCATGCTTCCAAAAAACTACGAACTTCCTGAAATCTCAGGAAATATTTTTGCTCCCGAACATGATGATAATTGGTTGTAATGATCACTACACCAATCACATTTGGCTCACCAACTTTTGTTCTTCTTGGTTGAAGCGTCCATTTCCAGAAACAGTTTGAAATTTTAGGTTTCATTCTGTTTTCTGCCATATAGATAGTTGAATATGGAACTCTAAATCCAACATGGTTTGTAGTAGCTTTTTAAAACTTGACAAAATAAAGAAGTTCTCAGTTTTGTCTCTGTGGTTTGTGTCCTCTTGAAGTAGCCCTAAGAAGAGACAGGCGAAGAACACTTTCATCGAAAGTGGTTGCCAAGCTTCCAAAAAACTACGAGTTTTCTGGAATCTCCGCCAATACTTTTTCACCCGATCTTGATGATTCTTGGTTGTAATGATCAGTACAACAATCCCACTTGGCTCACCGATTTTCGTTCTTCTAGTTTGAAGCGTTCGATTGCAGTAACAGTTTGAATTTTTAAATTTCAATCTGTTTTCTCCTATATATATACATGAATATGGAAGTCTAAATCCAACATGGTTTGTAGTAGCTCTTTGAAACGTGACAATATGAAGTAGATCTCAGTTTTTTCTCTATGGTTGGTTTCCTCTTGAAGTAGCCCTCAGGAAAGACTCGAGCAAAACGCTTTCATCAAAAATTTTCTAAGTTCCAAAAAAATACAAGTTTTCTGAAATTTCTGCAAATACCTTTTCACCAATCTTGATGATACTTGGTGTGATGATCAGTACACCAACAACACTTGGCTCACCAATTTTCGTTCTTCTAGGTTGAAGCGTTCGTTTGCAGTAACAGTTTGAATTTTTAGATTTCACACTATTTTGTCCTATATAGATAGTTGAATATGGAACTCTAACTCCAACTTGGTTTGTAGTAGCTATTCAAAACTTGACAAAATAAATAAGTTCTCAGTTTTGTCTCTATGGTTTGTTTCCTCTTGAAGTAGCCCTAAGAAGAGACAGGTGAAAAACACTTTCATCTAAAGGGATTGCCAAGCTTCCAATAAACTACGAGTTTTCTGAAATCTCAGCAAATACTTTTTCACCCGATCTTGATAATACTTGCTTCTAGTGATCAGTACAACAATCCCACATGGCTCACCGATTTTCGTTCTTCTAGTTTGAAGCGTTCGTTTGCGGTAACACTTTGCATTTTTAGGTTTCACTCTGTTTTGTCCTATATAGATAGTTGAATATGGAACACTAAATCCTACTTGGTTTGTAGTAGCTCTTCGAAACTTGACAAACTAAAATAGTTCTCAGTTTTGTCTCTATGACTTGTTTCCTCTTGAAGTAGCTCTACGCAGAGAATGGAGAAAAACACTTTTAACGTAAGGGGTTGCCAAGCTTCCAAAAAACTACTTTTTGGAATCTCCGCCAATACTTTTTCACCAATCGTGACGATACTTGGTTGTAATGATCAGTACACCATTCCCCCTTGGCTCACCAATTTCTGTTCTTCTAGCTTGAAGCGTTCATTTGCAGTAACAGCTTGAATCTATAGGTTTCACTCTGTTTTCTCCTGTATAGATAGATGAGTATTGAACTCTAAATCCAACAAGGTTAGTATTAGCTCTTTGAAACTTGACAATATAAAGTAGTTCTCAGTTTTGATTCTATGATTTGTTTCTCCCTGAAGGAGCCCTAAGCAGTGACTGGCGAAAACTCTTTCATTGTAAGTGGTTGCCAAGCTTCCAAAAAACTACGAGTTTCCTGACATCTCCGCAAATACTTTTTCAACTGATCTTGATGATACTTGGTTGTGTTGAGGAGTACACGAATCCCACTTGGCACACCAATTTTCGTTCTTCTATGTTGAAGCGTTCATTTGCAGTAACAGTTTGAATCTTTAGGTTTCACTCTGTTTTGTCCTATATATATAGTTGAATATGCAACTCTAAATCCAACATAGTTTGTAGTAGCTTTTTGAAAGTTGACTAAATAAAGTAGTTCTCAGATTTTTCTCTATGGTTTGTTTTCTCTTGAAGTAGCCCTCAGGAGAGACTGGACAAAAACACATTCATGGAAAAAGTTGGCAAGCTTCCAAAAAACTACGAACTTCCTGAAATCTCAGGAAATACTTTTGCTCCCTAAGAGGATGATAATTAGTTGTAATGATCAGTACACCAATCACACTTGGCTCACCAATTTTCATTCTTCTTGGTTGAAGCGTTCATTTCCAGAAACAGTTTGAAATTTTAGGTTTCATTCTGTTTTCTGCCATATAGATAGTTGAATATGGAACTCTAAATCCAACATGGTTTGTAGTAGCTTTTTAAAACTTGACAAAATAAAGAAGTTCTCAGTTTTGTCTCTGTGGTTTGTGTCCTCTTGAAGTAGCCCTAAGAAGAGACAGGCGAAGAACACTTTCATCGAAAGTGGTTGCCAAGCTTCCAAAAAACTACGAGTTTTCTGGAATCTCCGCCAATACTTTTTTACCCGATCTTGATGATTCTTGGTTGTAATGATCAGTACAACAATCCCACTTGGCTCATCGATTTTCGTTCTTCTAGTTTGAAGCGTTCGATTGCAGTAACAGTTTGAATTTTAAAATTTCAATCTGTTTTCTCCTATATATATATACATGAATATGGAACTCTAAACTCAACATGGTTTGTAGTAGCTCTTTGAAACGTGACAATATGAAGTAGATCTCAGTTTTTTCTCTATGGTTTGTTTCCTCTTGAAGTAGCCCTCAGGAAAGACTCGAGCAAACACTTTTATCAAAAAATTTGCCAAGTTCCAAAAAACTACAAGTTTTCTGAAATCTCCGCAAATACTTTTTCACCAATCTTGGTGATACTTGGTGTAATGATCAGTACACCAACAACACTTGGCTCACCAGTTTTCGTTCTTCTAGATTGAAGCGTTCGTTTGCAGTAACAGTTTGAATTTTTAGGTTTCACACTGTTTTGTCCTATATAGATAATTGAATATAGAACTCTAAATCCAAATTGGTTTGTAGTAGCTCTTCAAAACTTGACAAAATAAAGAAGTTCTCAGTTTTGTCTCTATGGTTTGTTTCCTCTTCAAGTAGCACTAAGAAGAGACAGGTAAAAAAACACTTTCATCTAAAGGGATTGCCAAGCTTCCAAAAAACTACGAGTTTTCTGGAATCTCCGCCAATACTTTTTCACCAATCGTGATGATACTTGGTTGTAATGATCAGTACACCAATCCCACTTGGCTCACCATTTTCTGTTCTTCTAGGTTGAAGCGTTCATTTCCAGTAACAGTTTGAAAATTAGGTTTCACTCTGTTTTCTCCTGTATAGATAGATGAATATTGAACTCTAAATCCAACAAGGTTAGTAGTAGCTCTTTGAAACTTGACAATATAAAGTAGTTCTCAGTTTTGATTCTATGGTTTGTTTCTCCTTGAAGGAGCCCTAAGCACTGACTGGCGAAAACTCTTTCATTGTAAGTGGTTGCCAAGCTTCCAAAAAACTACGAGTTTCCTGACATCTCCGCAAATACTTTCTCAACTGATCTTGATGATACTTGGTTGTGTTGAGGAGTACACGTATCCCACTTGGCTCACCAATTTTCATTCTTCTATGTTGAAGCTTTCGTTTGCAGTAACAGTTTGAATTTTTAGGTTTCATTCTGTTTTGTCTTATATATAGTTGAATAAGGAACTCTAAATCCAACATAGTTTGTAGTAGCTTTTTGAACCTTGACTAAATAAAGTAGTTCTCAGTTTTTTCTCTATGGTTTCTTTCCTTTTGAAGTAGCCCTCAGGTGAGACTGGAGAAAAACACTTTCATCAAAAAAGGGTGGCAAGCTTCCAAAAAACTGCGAATTTCCTGAAATATCAGGAAATATTTTTGCTCCCGAACATGATGATAATTGGTTGTAATGATCAGTACACCAATCACACTTGGCTCACCAATTTTCGTTCTTCTTGGTTGAAGCGTTCATTTGCAGTAACAGTTTGAAATTTTAGGTTTCATTCTGTTTTCTCCCATATAGATAGTTGAATATGGAACTCTAAATCCAACATGGTTTGTAGTAGCTTTTTGAAACTTGACAAAATAAAGAGTTCTTAGTTTTGTCTCTATGGTCTGTGTCCTCTTGAAGTAGCCCTAAGAAGAGACTGGCGAAAAACACTTTCATTGAAAGTGCTTGCCAAGCTTCCAAAAAACTACGAGTTTGCTGGAATCTCTGTCAATACTTTTTCACCCGATCTTGATGATTCTTGGTTGTAATGATCAGTACAACAATCCCACTTGGCTCACCGATTTTCGTTCTTCTAGTTTGAAGCGTTCGATTGCAGTAACAGTTTGAATTTTTAAATTTCAATCTGTTTTCTCCTGTATATATACATGAATATGGAACTCTAAATCCAACATGGTTTGTAGTAGCTCTTTGAAACGTGACAATATGAAGTAGATCTCAGTTTTTTCTCTATGGTTTGTTTCCTCTTCAAGTAGCCCTCAGGAAAGACTCGAGCAAAACACTTTCATCAAAAAATTTGCCAAGTTCCAAAAAACTACAAGTTTTCTGAAATCTCCGCAAATACCTTTTCACCAATCTTGATGATACTTGGTGTGATGATCAGTACACCAACAACACTTGGCTCACCAATTTTCGTTCTTCTAGGTTGAAGCGTTCGTTTGCAATAACAGTTTGAATTTTTAGGTTTCACTCTGTTTTGTCCTATATAGATAGTTGAATATGGAACTCTAAATCCAACTTGGTTTGTAGTAGCTCTTCGATACTTCACAAAATAAAGAAGTTCTCAGTTTTGTCTCTATGGTTTGTTTCCTCTTGAAGTAGCCCTAAGAAGAGACAGGCGAAAAACACTTTCATCTAAAGGGATTGCCAAGCTTCCAATAAACTACGAGTTTTCTGGAATCTCCGCAAATACTTTTTCACCAGATCTTGATAATACTTGGTTCTGATGATCAGTACAAGAATCCCACTTGGCTCACTGATTTTCGTTCTTCTAGTTTGAAGTGTTCGTTTGTAGTAACACTTTGAATTTTTAGGTTTCACTCTGTTTTGTCCTATATAGATAGTTGAATATGGAACACTAAATCCAACTTGGTTTGTAGTAGCTCTTCGAAATTTGACAAACTAAAATAGTTCTCAGTTTTGTCTCTATGATTTGTTTCCTCTTGAAGTAGCTCTAAGCAGAGAATGGCGAAAAACACTGTTAATGTAAGGGGTTGCTAAGCTTCCAAAAAACTACGAGTTTTCTAGAATCCCCGCCAATACTTTTTCACCAATCATGATGATACTTGGTTGTAATGATCAGTACACCAATCCCCCTTGGCTCACCAATTTCTGTTCTTCTAGGTTGAAGTGTTCATTTGCAGTAACAGTTTGAATCTTTAGGTTTCACTCTGTTTTCTCCTGTATAGATAGATGGATATTGAACTCTAAATCCAACAAGGTTAGTAGTAGCTCTTTGAAACTTGACAATATAAAGTAGTTCTCAGTTTTGATTCTATGGTTTGTTTCTCCTTGAAGGAGCCCTAAGCACTGACTGGTGAAAACTCTTTCATTGTAAGTGGTTGCCAAGCTTCCAAGAAACTACGAGTTTCCTGACATCTCCGCAAATACTTTTTCAACTGATCTTGATGATACTTGGTTGTGTTGAGGAGTACACGTATCCCACTTGGCTCACCAATTTTCGTTCTTCTATGTTGAAGCTTTCGTTTGCAGTAACAGTTTGAATTTTTAGGTTTCACTCTGTTTTGTCCTATATAGATAGTTGAATAAGGAACTCTAAATCCAACATAGTTTGTAGTAGCTTTTTGAACCTTGACTAAATAAAGTAGTTCTCAGTTTTTTCTCTATGGTTTGTTTCCTCTTGAAGTAGCCCTCAGGAGAGACTGGAGAAAAACACTTTCATCAAAAAAGGGTGGCAAGCTTCCAAAAAACTGCGAACTTCCTGAAATCTCAGGAAATATTTTTGCTCCCGAACATGATGATAATTTGTTATAATGATCAGTACACCAATCACACTTGGCTCACCAATTTTCATTCTTCTTGGTTGAAGCGTTCGTTTGCAGTAACAGTTTGAAATTTTCGGTTTCATTCTGTTTTCTCCCATATAGATAGTTGAATATGGAACTCTAAATCCAACATGGTTTTTAGTAGCTTTTTGAAACTTGACAAAATAAAGAAGTTCTCAGTTTTGTCTCTATGGTTTGTTTCCTCTTGAAGTAGCCCTAAGAAGAGACTGGCAAAAAACACTTTCATCGAAAGTGGTTGCCAAGCTTTCAAAAAACTACGACTTTTCTGGAATCTCCGCCAATACTTTTTCACCCGATCTTGATAATACTTGGTTGTAATGATCAGTACAACAATCCCACTTGGCTCACCGATTTTTGTTCTTCTAGTTTGAATTGTTCGATTGCAGTAACAGTTTGAATTTTTAGGTTTCACTCTGTTTTCTCCTGTATAGATCATTGAATATGGAACTCTAAATCCAACATGGTTTGTAGTAGTTCTTTGAAACTTGACAAAGTAAAATAGTTCTCAGTTTTGTGTCTATGGTTTGTTTCTTCATGAAGTAGCCCTAAGCAGGGAGTGGCATAAACACTTTCAATGTAAGGGTTTTCCAGTCTTCCAAAAAACTACGAGTTTCCTGAAATCTCAGCATATATTTTTTCACCAGATCTTGATGATACTTGGTTGTAATGATCAGTACACCAATCCCACTGGGCTCACCAATTTTTGGTCTTCTAGGTTGAACCGTTCATTTGCAGTATCTGTTTGAATTTTTAGGTTTCACTCTGTTTTCTCCTATAGAGATAGATGAATATGTGTTGGTGTTTTGGTCTGCAGAGTTTAGCTCCCTCTGGCCTGACTTTTTGCAAGAGCTGTGGCTGTGATTTAGGTCAGCTGAGGCAAACCTCAATTAGGAGGAGGAAAAGTTCTCTTCCCCTCATCACAAGTCACAAGTTTGCAAGGTTTGGCCAAGAGGAAGAAGCTTCCTGCATACTGGACCTGGAAACAGTACATTCGGGGATTAGATAATGTCTACAAAGAACTTTGGGAGGGTACTTACCAAATGAACAGGAACAATCTGAATTTAGGTCTGCGTACCCACTGAGGCATGATTTTTGGGCAATGCAGGTAAAGTTTTAGAAGAATTGCTTGCTTTGTTAGAAGAAGAATATAAAAGGAACTTACAAATAAACCTCATCATGCAGTTGCAATTGCTGCCTTGGCTCTGCATCCCCTGTGTCCCGGTTATTTCGTGACCCTTACCCAGGGACCCAAACGCACTAGACGTTCACATTTGGCGCGCTGAACAGGAACCCTTCTTTATTGTCAGGAAGGGTAAGTTTTTTTTTCTTTATATTACAGGGTGATGGGACAATCTTCATCTTCTCCTTTTTTACGTATTCTTAGGCATTCACTTGCCATCTATGGTATTAACATTTCTCATTCTGATATAGAGATGTGTCTTAAGGTGGTCAGGGAATGGAATCCCTGGTTGCCGGAGGAAGGATCTATGCATGTGGATAATTGGAAATGGGTCCCTCATAATGTTGAAAAGGCCATGAGGCAAGGCGAAAAAATTCCGATTCGGTTTTGGTCTATCTGGTCTATTTTATATACAATGTTTAAAGCTTTGGAGGAAGAAAGGTTGATTGGCAATTTACAAAAGGAGCTAGCTCCCTCTATTTTAGATCTCCCTCTGGATATTAGTGAAAAAGAGGAGGTAGTAAAAGATACGCAACAATTGACTCATAATTCTTCACAAAATTCTGCTGATTTAATTGGCAATGTTACAGAAAAGAAAACGAAAGTAAAAACGATGATTGATGATCGTTCCGTTTCGGAGCAATTCAAACTCGTTATGGAGGAGGTTCTGGGACGTCTCAATAAATTAGAAGCTAAAGCCAACTCTAGGCCTTTATCAGGAACCAGGCCCTCTGCCCCCCGGGCCATTAACCCTTTTTTGGCAGCTTCTTTAAAAGCTGTCCAGGAAATGGACTCAGAGCCTTCTGACGATGAGGACGAAACTCCCTTCTTTGCTTTTCCTATAATCAGGCCTGATCCAGCTAATGGAATGGCACATCCACCTCGGTATGAGGGGATTGATATTGATCATATTGGCAGATTAAAAAAGGCAGTGACAATAAACGGACCTCAGTCCCATTATGTAAAAGAATTGCTTAATGCTTTTGCTACTCATTACAATAATTTTGCTCCTGAGGATTGGAAGATTGTGGGCCGTGTTCTTTTATGGGAACCTGAATATCTTCAATGGCACATGTGGTTTTTAGAAGGATGTGCCACTAAGGCTAGAGAAAATGGTAACAGTCAAAATCCTGTTATTCATGCAATAGGATACCCTATGTTATCTGGCACTGGTATGTATGATGACATTCAACATCAAATCAATATTCCTCCTGAAATTCATGAGCAATTGAAGGAAATAGCTTTAGAAGCTTGGGACAAAATTAGACCTACTGGAGAACATTATGGCTCATGGACAAAAGTTTCACAAAAACCCAATGAACCTTATGTAGAATTTTTGTCTAGATTAAAATTGACAATTGAATGAACAATGGTAGGAGAGGCTGCCAGGCAACAATTACTACGTTTGCAGGCTTATGAAAATGCTAATGAAGATTGTAAACGAGCCATTTTACCAATTAAAGATACAGGAGATATTCATACCTACTTAAAAGTGTGTAAAGATATAACATCAGAATCAAGAAAGATGCAATTATTTGCTGAAACCATGGCTTCTACATGGCATGCTTTGCAGAATACTAATCGAAATTTGGCTAACATGAAGTGTTTTGGGTGCGGCCAGACTGGACATCTGAAGAAAAATTGTAAGCGAAAGAATGAAAAGAAAACTAGGGGACCCGGAATATGTCCTAAATGCAAAAGGGGTAAACATTGGGCTCGAGAATGTAGAACGAAAAATGCAGCCACTCTTGCAGTTCAGGAAAACGGTCCATCGGGCTGGACCCCAGGCCCTGGACAAATAAACGGGGGCAACCCACAATCTTTTCCCTACAACCCGCAACCCAACATAGTGCCGCCGTGGATATCCCAGCCTTAAGTGATTTTGATCTCCAGGGTGGTGCTATGCCTAAAAGAATACCCACAGGAATATTTGGGCCACTACCTCCAGGGACTTTTGCTTTGCTCACAGGACGCTCCAGCCTTAATGCTAAAGGTATTACTGTCCATTTAGGCATTATTGATGCAGACTTTGAAGGAGCAATTCAGATTTTAATGTCTTCTCTTGCTGATGTTCATTTTTCCAAAGGAGAAAGAATTGCCCAACTTCTCTTATTACCTTACCTCCCTATAGGGGATTCCTCTAATCAGAGGCAGGGCGGATTTGGCAGTACTGACACACAGAGTGTTTTTTGGGCCACACAAATTACTAAGATGTAACCCCTTATAAAAGTAAAGCTAGGGACTAAAATGATTAGTGCTTTAATTGATACAGGATCTGATATTACTATAATAAAAACTCAAGATTGGCCATCTAATCTTCAGTATCAAATTACCCTGTCATATTAAGGGAGTTAGCTCGGCTCCCGTTCAAAGTATTGGCCAAGCTTTAAATCATATAACTATTCAATCAGAGGATGGACAAATAGCTGTATTAAAACCCTACATTCTAGAAGTTCCTCTTAATATAATCGGAAGGGATATTTTAGAACAATGGGGAGCTTATATTCAATTGTAACTAATTCTAAATGGAACCCAAATCTCCGCTGGTTCTCAGACCATTGCCCCCTTGCTAAAGTAACAGGTACTGAAGTATCTCTCCACCCATTCACTCCTCTCTTCTCCTGTCAGTGCCCGCCCTGGGCCCCGGAAACCAGAGTGTACGGGGCAATCCAGGGACGGAATGGTGCCCCAGGGAGTGGGCGACTCCGTCACCTTCTTCAGACCAACCCCTTTCTATCTGTAGACTCCCCACGGGAACGCCAGGAAGTGCAGGATGTACAGGAGTTGCTACCGCAGTAAGATCTTGGCCAGGCGGGGGAAAATGCAGACAAATTCAAACAAAATGCAATCGGCTAGGAAAACTTGGGGAACTTTTGCCCTGAAAATGGGCAGCGGACTCCATGTTGTTTGCATCACCATGATAACCATGGGGTGCCTGGCCTGAAGAGCGGCTTCCTGGTCCCACCTCCCACACTTTTGCGGGCTTCTGATTGGTTCTTCCACAGTCACTTAGACAGGACTTCTAGTCCCACCTTCCAGCCACTAACCTGTACTGCTGTGTTTCAGATTTCTACCGGAGCTGCTCAGAGCCTGTATTTTTAAAAATGCCTACCTCTAAATGCTAACGAAAGATATCTTTTTCAGACAAAATTTAATTCCACAGGTTTCTATGTTACAGTCCTAAATTTAAGGTAGTTCTAAGTTAAATAACCTGACTTTTCTCTATAGTTGTGTTACTAAATAATGTTCTATTGATGAGAGATATTAAATATGCTTCTTTATATTTTACTTTTAATTTTGCAGGTTATGAGGATGCATTTGCTCACCACAGGAACAAGCTGGCAAAGTTCCTGTGATGACCAAAGAATCCTTATTCTCATTGCTAATTATAAAAATAAAAATGTATACTCAAGGATCTTATTTCAGTTACATCAAGTGACGTCACATAGAAGAGTGCACTCCTAGTTAAAAATAAATTAAAATGGATCCAAATATTTTAAGACCACGTGGTTACATAAAGTTAATACAATTATAAGTTAAGTTCTTATTCTTAATATATTTTTTTTAGATATTTAGATAACCTATATTTGTTAATCTATAAATTAATTAGCACATGCCTAATTGATTAGTTAATATATATATGCCTAACTGTTTTTCTTCAACAGGAAACCCATAATTTATGTTTTATATTTACATTTATCAGATACTCTGCCTTTTCAGTTACAGATATTTGAGACAAATGTGTTTACTATAAATTTGCTTTTAAGTGAAAATACAATCAAGTAGTTTCTAATTCTCAAAGTTACTGTTTAAACTCATAAGATGATAAATAATTATAATTATTTCTACAAAATATCTAAGGGTTTTAACTATATTTTCATTGATATTTCTTATCAAAGTATAATAATTTGTTTATAGATTCTAAGGTTTTCAGAAATTGTTCCAAAGTATAAGCAAAAGAATCTCTACAAAAGAGTTTAATGTAGATAAACTTCCACTTTTCATGTTGCCCTGTTTTACTTGGCCACTGTCCGAAAAAATCAGCACTCCAGGTGCTAGACACCCCCTTACTAGTTTTTCACAAAATATGTGAACAAGGCCTCTGGCCTTGAGCTGGGGCTTCACAGAGATGCCTACATTTCTAAAATAAAAAAGTTATCAACTGGGCTCCATGGTAACAGCTGGCAAAAAGAAAAAAGTTCTCCCCATCCCAGGTATCCTTGAAAAGTTAACTTGCCCAGAACAGAGGAAAAAACAGAAACAAAAACTGCTTTTTGTGAACTTCTGCAGACTGTGACCTTCTGAGCCCTTTCCCTTACATGTTGAGTACAAAATTCTGAAACTACCTAAACTTGGGGTTCCAGGGATTAATTGATTACAACAGAAGCAATGCCCTCTGAATCCAGTTGCAACCAAATAGGACTGTTTCCCTGTCTTCAGTGCTATCTTAGGTGCCTTGCCTTGTCTGTCCCTACAACAGTATAATTCTATATACTTAAACATTATTTATGTTTTCATAAAATGGTCAACAGATGTAATTAATTGTATAATGGTGCAGATGTTTCCCAGAGTGCTCTATCATGATGCAGGTTCATTTGAAGATCAAATAAGGGGACATACAACCCGGTTCTGCCGGGAACCTGTATCCCTCACTTTAACCATCTTATTACGAATGGGAATTGCTGCAGGGATGGGCACAGGGACCACTTCCCTGGTCCATGGGACACAACAAATGACCCAATTAAAAATAACAATGGACCAAAACTTAAAGATATTAGAAACCACCCATCATGCTATTCAACACTTAGTAAAAACATTTGCTATTATGAGAATTCCTGCTATGATTAAAACTGATAATGGTCCGGCTTATACTAGTAAAAATTTTAAAGATTTTTGCAAATTATATGATATTGTTCATCTAACCAGAATAGAATATAATCCACAAGGACAAGCTTTAGTAAAACGTGTGCATGCTACACTTAAAACACAAATTAAAAAATTTAAAAGGAGGAAAATGACAGATTTAAATATGCACTTGTTTAGACATTTACAAAATCAACCTAAAGCATTGTTACATTAAGCCTTATTTATTTTAAATTTCCTTAATCTTCCACAAGGAGAAATATTGACAAGAGCAGAATGACATTTTGAGCAAAAAACCTTAGAAACAGTTCATGAAGCAATCTGGATAAAAATTGCGGCAGATACTGAATGGCAGCCAGGGATTTTACTTTATAGGGGAAAAGGCTATGCTTATGTTTCAACAGCAAATGGACACCGGCAGTGGCTCCCAGGGCAGTGGATCCAGACCCGTCACAATCAGAACGGCACCAAAGGGGGCACCCTATCCACTACCCCAGCCGAGGAATCAAGATCCTGAGCTCGATGTTCCAGTGACAGCAATGGCGCATCTCCATCTTGGGGCCCGACGTCATCAACGTCCTAATTTCTCTCCCTTACCTACGTGGGGTCAAATTAAAAAGCTGAGTGGGGAAGGGCAAAAGGTGCTGCAACGAACAGGGAAGAGTTGCACCCCAGAAAATTTATTTCTGGCCATGTGTGCATTATTGACAGTGTCTTCTGCTTCTGAGGTACAAAAAATAATACTCACTATTGGGCCTATATTCCCAATCCACCTTTGCTGGAACCTGTTACTTGGAGTGACATGAATATTACCTTATATACTTCTCCTGCTCTTTTATCTCCCCCTTGGAACAATTTAACATATATGAATATTAATGATGGAACACCATTTAATTTCACTTATAAGAATAATAACAGTAAACCTATATGCTTGGGCGTTCCTCCTTGCTTACAATTAGATTGGCAACATTAGATATTAGTTGGAAATTGGAGTAATGGTTCTCGAACCCATTTACAACGGCTGTCTGCATGGTCCATTAATATGACTTGAGATAATATAGCTGAACAAAAATACCCTATGTTCCCCGAGTGCCCCGATTTTATTTATCAGGACTTGAGATACTCCCCTTTCATATGGCAGGAATGTTTAGGTAAATTTGGGAAGATATTTCAGGATATTATCATGTGGGGTCCTTATAGGATGTTCTTAAAAAATTGTTCAGAATGGAATATTACTGCTTGTGATTTATCTTCTACATACAGAATCCCGCCGAAAAAGAGATGGAATGAAACCATTTGGAACGACAAATTGATGGCCTGGGGTGATGGCCGAATTGCTGACCCATGCATGGCTTCAGTGCAGTACCCTCATCATTTACAAACACATTTATGGAAAATTGCTGCTGCAACTAAACCTGTAATTTTGTCTAATGGCTCTTTCTCTGGGACTAGTCAATCTGCTGCTTCTTATAATTTTGCTGTATTTAAAGAATATAGTATAACTACATGCACGCCCATGCCATATCTGTTCTTAATTGGAAATGTTACTTTTGATAAGGGAATTTTATGCTTTAATTGTAAATTGTTTACCTGTATTAATACATCTGTTTCTATTCCTTCTGGTTATTCCATTGTGCTGTTACAACAGCGCTCTCACATTTGGCTTCCTGTGAACTTACAAAGACCATGGTCCCAAGATCCTGTAAATACTTTGGTTCTGGAATTCTTTAGACAATTGTTAAAACGTACTAAACGGTTTGTGGGAGTTGTTGTTGCTGTAATTCTAAGTCTTATTGCAGTGGCTACAGTTGCTACAGTTTCAGAAATAGCTTTACATACGTCTTTACAAACAAAACATTTTGTTGAGGAATGGCATAAACATTTGCATGAGTTATGGCTATCCCAAGCTCAAATTGATTCTAGACTTCAAACTCAAATGGATATTTTAAAACAGACAGTTAATTGGTTAGGAAAAAAGATACTCACTTTAGAACAAGAAATTAGATTAAAATGTGACTGGAATTCAACTTCTTTCTGTATAACTAATATACAATATAATCAAAGTTTACACGAATGGAGTATCATACAAAATTATCTCGATGGTAATGAAACAGCTCAATTAAAGATTGATTCTTTACAAAAAGATATATTTGAAATTTTTGGAAAAGGGTTTCAACATGATGATGCTGCACAAATAGATGAATTGTTTTTAAAGCAGTTAGAGGGATTAGATCCCAAAGGAATGGCTCAAAGTCTTACCCATACGGCTGGAGAAGAGGGAATAGAGTTATGCTTAGTTATTATCCTGTTTGTGACTATATAATGCATGTGCATAAGACCATCTCAAAACTCTATATTAAGTTTGTGGAAAGCTGTTTTACAAAAACAAAAGAAAAAGGAAGGAATTGTTGGGGTTTGAGTGTACAGAGTTTAGCTCCCTCTGGCCTGACTTTTTGCAAGAGCTGTGGCTGTGATTTAGGTCAGCTGAGGCAAACCTCAATTAGGAGGAGGAAAACTTCTCTTCCCCTTATCACAAGTCACAAGTTCTGCAAGGTTTGGCCAAGAGGAAGAAGCTTCCTGCATACTGGACCTGGGAACAGTACATTTGGGGATTAGATAATGTCTACAGAGAACTTTGGGAGGGTACTTATCAAATGAACAGGAACAATCTGAATTTAGGTCTGTGTACCCACTGAGGCATGATTTGGGGGCAATGCGGGTAAAGTGTTACTGAAGAATTGCTTGCTTTGATAGAAGAAGAATATAAAAGGAACTTACAAATAAACATCAGCATGCAGTTGCAATTGCTGCCTTGGCTCTGCATCCCCTGTGTCCAGGTTATTTCGCGACCCATACCCAGGGACCTGAAAGCACTAGACGTTCACAAATATGGATCTCTAAATATAACATGGTTTGTAGTAGCTCTTTGAAACTGGAAAATATAAAGTATTTCTCATTTTTGTCTCTATGGATTGTTTCTACTTGAAGTAGCCCTAAGCAGAGACTGGTGAAAAACACACTTGCATCGAAAGGCTTGTCAAGCTTCCAAAAAACTACAAGTTTTCTGAAATATCAGCAAATATTTTTTCACCCGATCTTGATGATAACTTGGTTGTAATGATCAGTACAACAATCAGACTTGGCTCACCAATTTTCGTTCTACTAGGTTGAAGCGTTTGTTGCAGTAAAAATTTGAATTTTTAGGATTCACTCTGTTTTCTCGTACATAGATAGTTGAATATGGAACTCTAAATCCAACATGGTTTGTAGTAGCTTTTTGAAACTTGACTAAATAAAGTTGTTCTCAGTATTTTCTCTATGGTTTGTTTCCCCTTGAATTAGCCCTCAGGAAAGATTGGAGAAAAACACTTTCATCAAAAAAGGTTGCCAAGCTTCCAAAAAACTACGAGCTTCCTGAAAACTCAGCACATATTTTTGCACCCGATCTTGATGATTCTTCATTGTAATAATGAGTACACCAATCCCACTTGCCTCACCAATTTTCATTCTCCTAGGTTGAAGCGTTCATTTGCAGTAACAGTTTGAATTTTTAGGTTTCAATCTGTTTTCTGCTATATAGATAGTAGAATATGGAACTCTAAATCCAACATGGTTTCTAGTAAGTCTTTGAAACTTGACAATATAAAGTAGTACTCAGTTTTGTCTCTATGGTTTGTTTCCTCGTGAACTAGCCCTAAGCAGAGACAGATGAAAAACACTTTCAACCAAATGGGTTACCAAGCTTCCAAAAATCTAAGAGTTTCCTGAAATGCAGCAAATATTTTTTCACATGATCTTGATGATACTTGGTTATAATGATCAGGACACCAATCCCACTTGGCTCACCAATTTTCGTTCTTCTAGTTTGAAGCATTCGTTTCCAGTAACAGTTTGAATTTTTAGGTTTCACTCTGTTTTCTCCTATGTAGATAGATGAATATGGAACTCTGAATCAAACCTGGTTTGAAGTAGCTCTTGGAAACTTGACAATATAAAGTAGTTCTGAGTTTTGTCTCTATGGTTTGTTTCCTCCTGAATTAGCCCTAAGCAGAGACTGGTGAAAAACACTTTCATCGAAAGGGTTGCCAAGCTTCAAAAAAACTACAAGTTTTCTGTAATCTCCACAAATACTTTTTCACCAATCTTGATGATACTTGGTTGTAATTATCGGTACACTAGTTCCACTTGGCTCACCAATTTTTGTTCTTCTAGGTTGAAGCATTCGTTTGCAGTAACAGTTTGAATTTTAGGTTTTACTGTTTTCTCCTACATAGATAGATGAATATGGAACTCTAAATCCAACATGGATTGAAGTAGCTCTTTAAAACTTGACAATATAAAGTAGTTCTGAGTTTTGTCTCTAGTGTTTGTTTCCTCTTGAAGTAGCCCTAAGCAGAGACTGGTGAAAAACACTTTAATCAAAAGGGTTCCCAAGCTTCCAAAAAACTACAGGTTTTCTGAAATCTCCACAACTACTTTTTCACCCAATCTTCATGATACTTGGTTGTTATAATCAGTACCCCAATCCCACTTGGCTCACCAATTTTCATTCTTCTAGGTTGAAGCGATCGTTTGCAGTAACAGTTTGAATTTTTAGGTTTCACTCTGTTTTCTCCTATGCAGATAGATGAATATGGAACTCTGAATCAAACCTGGTTTGAAGTAGCTCTTGGAAGCTTCACAATATATACTAGTTCTGAGTTTTGTCTCTATGGTTTGTTTCTTCTTGAAGTAGCCCTAAGCAGAGACTGGTGAAAAACACTTTCATCAAACAAGTTGCCAAGGTTCCAAAAACTACAAGTTTCCTGAAATCTCCGCAAATACATTTTCACCAATATTGATGATACTTGGTTGTAATGATCAGTACACCAATCCCACTTGGCTCACCACCTTTCGTTCTTCTAGGTTGAAGCGTTCGTTTGCAGTAACAGTTTGAATTTTTACGTTTCACTCTGTTTTCTACATTATAGATAGTTGAAAGCAGAACTCTAAATCCAACATAGTTTGTAGTAGCTCTTTGAAACTTGAAAATATAAAGTAGTTCTCAGTTTTGTCTCTACACTGTGTTTCCTCTTGAAGTAGCCCTAAGCAGAGACTGGTGAAAAACACTTTCATCGAAAGGGTTGCCAAGATTCCAAAAAACTACAAGTTTTCTGAAAACTGCGCAAAAAATTTTTCACCAATCATGATGATACTTGGTTGTGATGATCAGTACACCAATCCCACTTGGCTCACCACTTTTCGTTCTAGGTTGAAGCGTTCGTTTGCAGTAACAGTTTAAAATTTTAGGTTTCACTCTGTTTTGTTCTATATAGATAGATGAATATGGAACACTAAATCCAACATGGTTCAAAGTAGCTCTTTGAAACTTGACAATACATAGTAGTTCTGAATTTTGTCTCTATGGTTTGTTTCCTCTTGAAGTAGCCCCAAGCAGAGACTGGAGGAAAACACTTTTATCGAAAGGGTTGCCAAGCTTCCAAAAAACTACAAGTTTTCTGAAATCTCCGCAAATACTTTTTCACCAATCTTTATGGTACTTGGTTGTAATGATCAGTACACCAATCCCACTTGGCTCATCAATTTTCGTTCTTCTATGTTGAAGACTTAGTTTGCAGTAACAGTTTGATTTTTTAGGTTTCACTCTGTTTTCTCCTCTATAGATAGCTGAATATGGAACTCTAAATTCAACATGGTTTGTAGTAGCTCTTTGTAAATTGATAAATTAAACTATTTCACAATTTTGTCTCTATTGTTTGTTTCCTCTTGAAATAGATCTAAGCAGACTCTGGCAAAAAACACTTTCAGCAAAAGGGGTTGGAAGCTCACAAAAAACTACTTGTTTACTAAAATCACAGCAAATGTTTTTTCACCCAATTTTGATGATACTAGGTCGTAATGATCAGTACACCAATCCCACTTGGCTCACCGATTTTCGTTCTTCAAGGGTGAAGCGTTCGTTTGTAGTAACAGTTTGAATTTTCAGGTTCCACTATCTTATCTGCCATATAGATAGTTGAATACAGAACTCTAAATACAACATGGTTCTAGTAGCTCTTTGAAATTGACAATATTAAGTAGTTCTCAGTATTGTCTCTATAGTTTGTTTCCTCTTGATGTAGCCCTAAGCAGAGACTGGCAAAAAACACTTTCAGCGAAAGGGGTTGCCAAGTTCCCAAAAAACTACGAGTTCCTGAAATCTCAGCAAATATTTTTTCACCCGATCTTGATAATACTTGGTTGTAATGATCAGTACACCAATCCGACTTGGCTCACCAATTTTCGTTCTTCTAGATTGAAGCGTTCGTTTGTAGTAACAGTTTGAAATTTTAGGTTTCATTCTGTTTTCTCCTTTATAGATAGTTGAATATGAAACTGTAAATCAAACGTCGCTTGTAGTAGCTCTTTGAAACTTTACAAAATAAAGTACTTCTCAGATTTGTCTCTATGGTTTGTTTCCTCTTGAAATAGCCCTAAGCAGAGACTGGCGAAAAACACTTTCATCGAAAGGGGTTGCCAAGCTTCCAAAAAACTACGAGTTTCCTGAAATCTCAGCATAAATTTTTTCACACGATCTTGATGATACTTGGTTGTAATGATCAGTACACCTATCCCACTTGTCTCACCAATTTTCGTTCTTCTAAGTTGAAGCATTCGTTTGCAGTAACAGTTTGAAATTTTAGGTTTCATTCTGTTTTCTCCTATATAGATAGATGAATATGGAACTCTAAATCAAACATGGTTTGAAGTAGCTCTTGGAAACTTGACAATATATAGTAGTTCTGCGTTTTGTCTCTATGGTTTGTTTCCTCTTGAAGTAGCCCTAAGCAGAGACTGGTGAAAAACACTTTCATCGAACAGGTTGACAAGCTTCCAAAAACTACAAGTTTCCTGAAATCTCCGCAAATACCTTTTGACCAATCTTGATGATTCTTAGTTTTAATGATCAGTACACCAGTCCCTCTTGGCTCATCAGTTTTCGTTCCTCTATGTTGAAGCGTTCATTTGCAGTAATAGTTTGAATTTTTAGGTTTCACTCTGTTTTCTCCTATATAGATAGATGAATATGGAACTCAAAATCCAACATGGTTTGTAGTAGTTCTTTGAAACTTGATAAATTAAAATAGTTCTCAATTTTGTCTCTATGGTTTGTTTCCTCTTGAAGTAGCCCTAAGCAGACTCTGGCGAAAAACAATTTAAACGAAAGGAGTTGCCAAGCTTCCAAAAAACTACGAGTTTCCTGAAATGGAGCAAATATTTTTTCACCTGATCTTGATGATAATTGGTTGTAATGGTCAGTACACCAGTCCCACATTGCTCACCAATTTTCGTTCTCCTAGGTTGAAGTGTTCGTTTGCAGTAACAGTTTTAATTTTTAGGTTTCACTCTGTTTTCTGCATTATAGATAGTTCAATGCAGAACTCCAAATCCAACTTAGTTTGTAGTAAATCTTTGAAAGTTGACAATATAAAGTAGTTCTCAGTTTTGTTTCTATACTTTGTTTCCTCTTGAAGTAGCACTAAGCAGAGACTGGTGAAAAACACTTTCATCGAAAGGGTTGCCAAGCTTCCAAAAAAACTACAAGTTTTCTGAAATCTCCGCAAATACTTTTTCTCCAATCATGATGATACTTGGTTGTGATGATCAGTACACCAATTCCACTTGGTTCACCAGTTTTCGTTCTTCTAGGTTGAAGCGTTTGTTTGCAGTAATAGTTTGAATTTTTAGGTTTCACTCTGTTTTCTCCTATATAGATAGATGAATATGGAACTCTAAATGCAACATGGTTTGTAGTAGCTCTTTAAAACTTGATAAATTAAACTATTTCTCATTTTTGTCTCTATGGTTTGTTTCCTCTTGAAGTAGCCCTAAGCAGACTCTGGTGAAAAACACTTTAAACTAAAGGGGTTGCCAAGCTTCCAAAAAAACTACGAGTTTACTGAAATGGAGCAAATATTTTTTCACCCGATCTTGATGATAATTGGTTGTAATGATCAGTACACGAGTCCCACTTGCTCACCAATTTTCGTTCTTCTAGGTTGAAGTGTTCGTTTGCAGTAACAGTTTGAATTTTTAGGTTTCACTCTGTTTTCTGCAATATAGATAGTTGAATATAGAACTCTAAATCCAACCTAATTTGTAGTACCTCTTTGAAACTTGACAATATAAAGTAGTTCTCAGTTTTGTCTCTATGGTTTGTTTCCTCTTGAAGTAACCCTAAGCAGAGAATGGCGAAAAACACTTTAATCGAAAGGGGTTGCCAAGCTTCCAAATATTTACCAGTGTCCTGAAATCTCAGCAAATATTGTTTCACACGAACTTGATGATACTTGGTTGTAATGATCAGTACACCAATACCACTTGGCTCACCAATTTTCATTCTTCTAGGTTGAAGTGTTCGTTTGCAGTATGAGTTTGAATTTTTAGGTTTGACTCTGTTTTCTCCTATGTAGATAGATGAATGTGGAACTCTAAATAAAACATGGTTTGAAGTAGCTCTTTGAAACTTGACAATATATAGTAATTCTGAGCTTTGTCTCTATGGTTTGTTTCCTCTTGAAGTAGCCCTAAGCAGTACCTAGTGAAAAACACGTTCATCGAACGGGTTGCCAAGCTTCCAAAAACTATAAATTTCCTGAAATATCCGCAAACACATTTTCACCAAACTTGATGATACTAGGTTGTAATGATCAGTACACCAGTCCCACTTGGCTCACAAATTTTTGTTCTTCTAGGTTGAAGCCTTCATTTGCAGTAACAATTTTAAGTTTTAGGTTTCACTCTGTTTTGTCCTATATAGATAGTTGAATATTGAACTCTAACTCCAACATAGTTTGTTGTAACTCATTGAAACTTGTCAATATAAAGTAGTTCTCAGTTTTCTCTATACTTTGTTTCCTCTTGAAGTAGCCCTAAGCAGAGACTGGTGAAAACACTTTATTCGAAAGGTTTGCCAAGGTCCAAAAAACTACAAGTTTTCTGAAATCTCCACAAATACTTTTTCACCAATCATGATGGTACTTGGTTGTAATGATCAGTACACTAATCCGACTTGGCTCACCAATTTTCTTTCTTCTAGGTTAAAGAGTTCTTTTGCAGTAACAGTTTGAATTTTTAGGTTCCACTCTGGTTTCTCCTATATAGATAGATGAATATGGAACTCTAAATACAACATGGTTGGTAGTAGCTCTTTGAAACTTGACAATATAAAGTAGTTCTGAGTTTTGTCTCTATGGTTTGTTTCCTCTTGAAGTAGCCCTAAGCAGGGACTGGCGGAAAACACTGTCATTGAAAGTTGTTGCCAAGCTTTTAAAAAACTACGAGTTTACTGAAATCTCTGCAAATACTTTTTTACTCAATCTTGATGATAATTGGTTGTGATGATCAGTACACCAATCCCACTTGGTTCACCAATTTTCGTTCTTCTACGTTGAAGTGTTTGGTTGTAGTAACAATATGCATTTTTAGGTTTCACTTTGTTTTCTCCTATATAGATAGATGAATATGGAACTCTAAATACAACATGGTTTGTAGTAGCTCTTTGAAACTTGACAAACTAAAGTAGTTCTCAGTTTTGTCTCTATGATTTATTTCCTCTTGAAGTAGCCCTAAGCAGAAATTGCTGAAAACCACTTTCACCAAAAGGGTTGGCAAGATTCCAAAAAGTACAAGTTTTTTGAAATCTCCGCAAATACTTTTTCACCAATCTTTTTTTTTGTAGTTTTAATTATTTTTATTGGTTGTTCACAACATTACAAAGCTCTTGACATATCATATTTCATACATTAGATTGGAGTTATGAACCCCCAATTTTACCCCAAATGCAGATTGCAGAATCACGTCGGTTACACATCCACAATTTTACATAATGCCCTATTAGTAATTGTTGTATTCTGTTACCTTTCCTATCCCCTACTATCCCCCTTCCCCTCCCCTCCCTTCTTCTCTCTCTACCCCATCTACTGTAATTCATTTCTCTCCTTGTTTATTCTCCCATTCCCCTGACAACCCCTTATATATAATTTTGTATAGCAATGGGGGTCTCCCTTCATTTCCATGCAATTTTCCTCTTCTCTCCCTTTCCCTCCCATCTCATGTCTCTGACTAATGTTACTCTTTTCTTCCTACTCTTCCTCCCTGCTCTGTTCATAGTTGCTCTCGTTATATCAAAGAAGACATTTGGTATTTGTTTTTTAGGGATTGGCTAGATTCACTAAGCATAATCTGCTCTAGTACCGTCCATTTCCCTGCAAATTCTATGATTTTGTCATTTTTTACTGCTGCATAATACTCCATTGTGTATAGATGCCACAATTTTTTTATCCATTCATCTATTGAGGGGCATATGGGTTGGTTCCACAGTCTAGCTATTGTGAATTCTGCTGCTATGAACATCAATGGGGCAGTATCCCTGTAGCATGCTCTTTTAAGGTCTTCAGGGAATAGCCCAAGAAGGGCAATAGCAGGGTCAAATGGTTTTTCACCAATCTTGATGATACTAGGTTGTGATGATCAGTACACCAATCCCACTTGGCTCACCAATTTTCGTTCTTCTAGGATGAAATGTTTGGTTGTAGTAACAGTTTGAATTTTTAGGTTTCACTCCGTTTTCTCCTATAAAGATAGATGAATATGGAACTCTAAATACAAAATAGTTTGCAGTAGCTCTTTGAAACTTGACAATATAAAGTAGTTCTGAGTTTGGTCTCTATGGTTTGTTTCATCTTGAAGTAGCCCTAAACAGAGACTCTTGAAAAACACTTTCATCGAAAGGGTTGCCAAGCTTCCAAAAAACTACGAGTTTCCTGAAATCTCACCAAATATTTTTTCACCCGATATTGAGGATACTTGGTTGTAATGATCAGTACAGGAAACCCAATTGGCTCATCAATTTTCGTTCTTCTAGATTGAAGCATTCGTTTGCAGGAAAGTTTGAATTTTTAGGTTTCACTGTTTTCTGTTATATAGATAGATGAATATGAACTCTAAAACCAACAGGGTTTGTAGTAGCTCTTTGAAACTTGAAAATATAAAGTAGTTCTGAGTTTCGTCTCTATGGTTTATTTCCTCATCAGGTAGCCCTAAGCAGAAACTGCTGAAAACCACTTTCATCGAAGGGGTTGCCAAGATTCCTAAAAGTACAAGTTTTCTGAAATCTCCGCAAACACTTTTTCACCAATCTTGATGATACTTGGTTGTGATGATCAGTACACCAATCACACTTGGCCCACCAATTATCATTGTTCTAGGTTGAAGCGTTCGTTTGTAGTAACAGTTTGAATTTTTAGGTTTCACTCTCTTTTCTCCTACATAGATAGATGAATATGGAACTCTAAATCCAACATGGTTTGCAGTAGCTATTTGAAACTTGACAATATAAAGCAGTTCTGAGTTTTGTCGCTATTCTTTGTTTCCTCTTGAAGTAGCCCTAAGCAGAGACTGGTGAAAAACACTTTCATCGCAAGGGGTTGCCAAGATTCAAAAAAACTACGAGTTTCCTGAAATCTGAGCAAATATTTTTTTCAACCGATCTTTATGATACTTGGTTATGATGATAAGTACACCAATCCCACTTGGCTCACCAATTTTCGTTATTCTAGGTTGAAGCATTCGTTTGCAGTAACAGTTTGAATTTTAGGTTTCACTCTGTTTTCTCCTATATAGATAGATGAATATGGTACTCTAAATCCAACATGGTTTGTAGTAGGTCTTTGAAACTTGACAATATAAAGTAGTTCTGAGTTTTTTCTCTGTGGTTCATTTCCTCTTGATTAGTCCTAAGCAGAGACTGATGAAAAACACTTTCATCAAAAGGTTTGCCAAGCTTCCAAAAAACTACGAGTTTCCTGACATCTCACCAAATATTTTTTCACCCAATCTTGAGGATACTTGGTTGTAATGATCAGTACAGGAATCCCACTTGGCTCACCAATTTTCGTTCTTCTAGGTTGAATTGTTCATTTGTAGTAACAGTTTGAATTTTTAGGTTTCACTGTGTTTTCTCCTATAAAGATAGATGAATATGGAACTGTAAATCCAACATGGCCCCATCTACTGTAATTCATTTCTCTCCTTGTTTATTCTCCCATTCCCCTGACAACCCCTTATATATAATTTTGTATAGCAATGGGGGGTTTGTATCTATTGTTTGTTTCCTCTTGAAGTAGCACTAAGCAGACACTGGCGAAAAACACTTTCATCGCAAGGGGTTGCCAAGCTTCCAAAAAACTACGAGTTTCCTGAAACCTCAGCAAATATTTTTTCACCCAATCTTGAGGATACTTGGTTATAATGATCAGTACAGGAATCCCACTTGGCTCACCAATTTTCGTTCTTGTAGGGTGAAGCGTTCGTTTGCAGTAACAGTTTGAATGATTTTGTTTCACTCTGTTTTTTCCTATGTAGATAGATTAATATAGAACTTTAAATCCAACATGGTTTGTAGTAGCTCTGTGAACCTTGACAAACTAAAGTCGTTCTCAGTTTTGACTTTATGTTTTGTGTCCTCTTGAAGTAGCCCTAAGCAGAGACAGGCAGAAAACACTTTCGAAGAAAGGGGTTGAAAAACTTTTAAAAAAACTACGAGTTTCCTGAAATCCCTGCAAATACTTTATTACTCGATCTTCAGGATACTTGGATGTAATGATCAGTACACCAATCCCACTTGGCTCACCAATTTTTGTTCTTCTAGATTGAATTGTTCATTCGCAGTAACAGTTTGAATTTTTAGGTTTCACTCTGTTTTCTCCTATATAGATAGATGCATATGGAACTCTAAAACGAACATGGTTTTTAGTAGCTCTTTGAAACTTGACAATATAAAGTAGTTCTGAGTTTTGTCTCTATGCTTTATTTCCTCATCAAGTAGCCCTAAGGAGAAACTGCTGAAAACCACTTTCATCAAAAGGGTTGCCAAGATTCCTAAAAGTACAAGTTTTCTGAAATCTCCGCAAATACTTTTTCACCAATCTTGAAGATACTTGGTTATGATGATCAGTACACCAATCCCACTTGGCTCACTAATTTTCGTTCTTCTAGTTTGAAGCGTTCATTTGCACTAACAGTTTGAATTTTTAGGTTTCACTCTGTTTTCTCCTATATAGATAGATGAATATGGAACTCTAAAACCAACATGGTTTGTAGTAGCTCTTTCAAACTTGACAATATAAAGTCTATCTGAGTTTTGTCTCTATGGGTTATTTCCTCATCAAGTACCCCTAAGCAAAAACTGCTGAAAACCACTTTCATTGAAAGGGTTGCCAAGTTTCCAAAAAGTACAAGTTTTCTGAAATCTCCGCAAATACTTTTTCACCAATTGTGATGATACTTGGTTGTGATGATCAGTACAGCAATCCCACTTGGCTCACCAATTTTCATTCTTCTAGGTTGAAGCATTCGTTTGCAGTAACAGTTTGAATTTTAGGTTTCATTCTGTTTTCTCCTATAAAGACAGATGAATATGGAACTCTAAATCCAACGTGGTTTTTAGTAGCTCTTTGAAACTTGACAATATAAAGTAGTTCTGAGTTTTGTCTCTATGGTTTGTTTCCTCTTGAAGTAGCCCTAAGCAGAGACTGATAAAAAACACTTTCATCCAAAGGGTTGCCAAGCTTCCAAAGAACTACGAGTTTCCTGAAATCCCTCAAATATTTTTTTACCTGATCTTGATGACTCTTGGTTGTAATGATCACTACAACAATCCCACTGTCTCACCAATTTTCTTTCTTCTAGGATGAAGCGTTAATTTGCAGTAACACTTTGAATTTTTAGGTTTCACTCTGTTTTCTCCTATGTACATAGATGAATATGGAACTTTAAATCCAACATGGTTTGTAGTAGCTCATTGAAACTTGACAAACTAAACTAGTTCTGAGTTTTGTCTCTGTGGTTCATGTCCTCTTGATGTAGCCCTAAGCAGAGACTGGCTGAAAACACTTTCATTGAAAGGGGTTGCCAAGCTTTTATAAAACTACAAGTTTCCTGAAATCTCCGCACATACTTTTTTACTCGATTGTGATGGTACTTGGTTGTAATGATCAGTACAGCAATCCCACTTGGCTCACTAATTTTCGTTCTTCTAGGTTGAATCTTTCGTTTGCAGTAACAGTTTGAATTTTTAGGTTTCACTCTGTTTTCTCCTATATAGGTAGATGAATATGGAACTCTAAAAACAACATGGTTTTTAGTAGCTATTTGAAACTTGACAAAACAAAACAGTTCTCAGTTTTGTCTCTATGGATTGTTTCCTCTTGATGTAGCCCTAAGCAGAGACTGGCGAAAAACACTTTCATTGTAATGGGTTGCCAAGCTTCCAAAAAACTACGAGTTTCCTGAAATATCAGCAAATATTTTTTCATGCAATCTTGATGATCCTTGGTAGTAATGATGAGGACCCTAAGCCCACTTGGTCCTCCAAATTTTATTCCTCTAGATTGAAGCGTTCATTTTCAGTAACAGTTTGAAATTTTAAGTTTCACTCTGTTTTCTCCTATATAGTTAGATGAATACGGAACTCTAAATCCAGCATGGTTTGTAGTAAATCTTTGAAACTTGACAAAATAAAACAGTTCTCAGATTTGTGTCTATGGTCTGTTTCCTCTTGAAGTAGACCTAAGGAAAGACCGGCGAAAAACACTTTCATTGAAAGGGGTTGCCAAGCTTCCACAAAAGTACGAGCTTCCTGAAATATCAGCAAATATCTTTTAACCCTATCTTGATGATACTTGGTTGTAATCATGAGGATCTTAAGCCCAATTGGTCCACCAAATTTTGTTTCTGTAGGTTGAAGCGTTCATTTTCAGTAACAGTTTGAAATTTTAGGTTTCACTCTGTTTTCTCCTATATAGATAGATGAATATGGAACTCTAAATCCAACATGGTTTGTAGTAGCTCTTTGAAACTAGAGAAAATAAATAAGTTCTCAGTTTTTTCTCTATGATTTGCTTCCTCTTGAAGTAGCCCTAAGCAGAGACTGCTGAAAAACACTTTCATTGAAAGGGGTTGCCAAACTTCCCAAAAACAACGAGTGTCAGGAAATATCAGCAAATATTTTTTCACCCAATCTTGATTATACATGGTGGTAATGATGAGGATCTTAATCCCACTTGGTCCACCAAATTTCGTTCTTCTAAGTTGATGCGTTCGTTTGCAGTAACTGTTTGAAATTTTAGGTTTCAATCTATTTTCTCTTCTATAGATACATGAATATGGAACTCTATATAAAACATGGTTTCTAGTAGCTCTTTGAAACTTGACAAAATAAAGTAGTTCTCAGTTTTGTGTCTATGGTTTGTTTCCTCTTGAAGTAGCCCTAAGCAGACAGTGGAGAAAAACTTTTTCATTGAAAGGGTTTCCAAGATTTCAAAAAACTACGATTTCCTGAAATATCAGCAAATATTTTTGCACCCAATCTTGATGATACTTGGCTGTAATGATCAGTATACAAAGCCCACTTGGCCCCCTAAATTTCGTTCTTCTAGGATGAAGCGTTTGTTTGCAGTAACAGTTTGGATTTTTAGGTTTCAATGTTTTCTCCTCTATACATAGTATAATATGAATCTCTAAATCCAACATGGTTTATAGTAGCTCTTTGAGACATGACAAAATAAAGCAGTTCTCCGATTTGTCTCTATGGATTGTTTGCTCTTGATGTACCCCTAAGTAGAGACTGGCGAAAAACACTTTCATTGAAAGGGATTGCCAAGCTTCCAAAAAACTACGAGTTTCCAGAAATATCAGCAAATATTTTTTCACCCAATCTTGATTATGCTTTGTGGTAATGATGAGGATCCTAAGCCAACTTGGTCCACCAAATTTCGTTCTTCTAAGTTTATGCGTTCGTTTGTAGTAACAGTTTGAATTTTTAGATTTCACTCTATTTTCTCCTCTATAGATAGATGAATATGGAACTCTAAATAAAACATGGTTTGTAGTAGCTCTTTGAAACTTTAAAATATTCAGTAGTTTTCAGCTTTGTGTCTATGGTTTTTTTCCTCCTGATTTAGCCCTAAGGAGGAAGTGGCGAAAAACACTTTCATTGAAAGGGTTTGCCAAGCTTTCAAAAAACTATGAGTTTCCTGAAATATCAGCAAATATTTTTTCACACAATCTTGATAATTCTTGGTGGTAATGATCAGTGTATTCAGCCCACTTGGCCTCCAAAATTTCGTTCTTCTATGTTGAAGGATTTGTTTGCAGTAACAGTTTGAATTTTTACGTTTCAATATGTTTTCTCCTCTATAGATAGTAGAATATAAATCTCGGAATCCAAAATGTGTTGTAGTAGCTCTTTGAAACACGACAAAATAAAGAAGTTCTCAGTTTTGTCTCTATGGATTGTTTGCTCTTGATGTAGCCCTAAACAGACACTGGAGAAAAACACTTTCATTTAAAGGGGTTGACAAGCTTCCAAAAAATACAAGTTTCCTGAAATATCAGCAAGTATTTTTTCACCCAATCTTGATAATACTTGATGGGAATAAAGAGTACCCTAAGCCACTTTGTCCAGCAAATTTTGTTCCTGTAAGTTGAAGCGTTCTTTTTCAGTAACAGTTTGAATTTTTAGGTTTCACTTTGCTTTCTCTAATATAGATAGATGAATATGGAACTCTAAATCCAACATGGTTTGTAGTAGCTCTTTGAAACTTGACAAAATGAAGTAGTTCTCAGTTTTCTCTTTATGGATTGTTTCCTCTTGAAGTAGCCCTAAGCAGAGACTGGCGAAAAACACTTTCATCGAAAGGGGTTGTGAAACTTCCAAAAAACTCGAGTTTCCTGAAATATCACCATATATTTTTCACCCAAACTTGATGATACTTGGTGGTAATGATGAAGAAACTAAGCCCACTTGATCCACCAAATTCATTGCTTTGATTGAAGCGTTGTTTTCAGGAACAGTTTGAATTTTTAGGTTTCACTCTGTTTTCTCCTATATAGATAGAAGATTATTGAACTCTAAATTCAACATGGTTTGTAGTAGCTATTTGAAACTTGAAAAAATAAAGCAGTTCTCAGTTTTGTCTCTACAGATTGTTTCCTCTTGAAGTAGACCTAAGCAGAGACTGGCGAAAAACACTTTCATTGAAAAGAGTTACCAAGCTTCCAAAAAACTGTGAGTTTTATGATATATCAGCAAATATTTTTTCACCCAATCGTGATGATCCTTGGTGGTAATGATGGGGACCCTAAGCCCACTTGATCCACCAAATTTCGTTCCTCTACATTGAAGTGTGCCTTTTCAGTAACAGTTTGAATTTTTAGGTTTCACTCTTTTTTCTCCTATATAAATAGATGAATATGGAACTCAATCCAACATGGTTTGTAGTACCTCTTTCAAACTTGGAAAAATAATCAGTTCTCAGTTTTGTCTCTATGGATTGTTTCTGCTTGAAGTAGCCCTAAGGAGAGACTGGTGAAAAACCCCTTCATTGAAAGGGTTTGCAACTAAGGCAATCAGCGGCCACCATCTTGGAGAGCTGAAGTATCCACCGCCACTCTCCGACAGATTGCAACAACAAAACAGGTGTGTGTCACTCAGCTCAGCCCCCATACATCAGGGGATTTCGCATAAAATCTCTCCTAGGCTTTCCGGGGGAGGGAGTATCAGAGTGAGCCTGCATAAAGACTAAGGGAAAACTAGAGGCACCTGACCTTCAACCCCCCCTCCCATCAGCAGCCAAAACAAAACCTGTCTAGCCAGCGCTGGGGGAGGGGCAAGAAGAAAAATTCAAAACCATAGAGTGCCGGGGATCCCAAAAGCCAACTGTGTGACCCCGGGGATCCCAAAAGCCAACTGTGTGACCCCGGAGATCCAGGCTGTCTGATTCGCGCGGCCTGCCCCGCGGCTACAGAAGGGGTGGAGCCACCGAGAAGGGATT
>KZ294778.1:940231-990374 GCA_002406435.1 Spermophilus dauricus | reverse complement strand
AGGGGAGGGGAGGGGAGGGGGGATAGTAGGGGATAGGAAAGGTAGCAGAATACAACAGTCACTAATATGGCATTATGTAAAAATGTGAATATGTAACAGATGTGATTCTCCAATCTGTATTTGGAGTGAAAATGGGAGTTCAAAACCCAATTTGAGTCAAATGTATGAAAGATGATATATCATGAGCTATGTAATGTTTTAAATAATCAATAAAAAAAAGAAAGGGATTGCAAAGCTTCCAAAAAACTACGAGTCTCCTGAAATATCAGCAAATATTTTTTCATCCAATATTGATGATACTTGGCGGTAATGATGAGGACCCTAAGCCGACTTGGTCAACCAATTTTCGTTCTTGTAGGTTTAAGCATTAGTTTTCAGTAACAGTTTGAATTTTTAGGTTTCACTCTGTTTTCTCCTATATAGATAGATGAATATGGAACTCTAAATCCAACATGGTTTGTAGTAGCTCTATGAAACTTGACAAACTAAAGCAGTTCTCCGTTTTGTCTCTATGGATTGTTTAGTCTTGATGTAGCCCTAAGCAGAGACTGACAAAAAACACTTTCATTGAAAGGGGTTGCCAAGCTTCAAAAAAACTCTGAGTTGCCTGAAATGAGCATATATTTTTCACCCAATCTTGATAATACTTGGTGGTAATGATCAGTACACCAATCCCACTTGTCTCACCAAATTTCGTTCTTCTAGGTTGAAGCGTTTATTTGCAATAAAAGTTTGAATTTTTAGTTTTCACTCTGTTTTTTCCTCTATACAGAGATGAATATGGAACTCTAAATCCAACATGCTTTGTAGTAGATCTTTGAAACTATACAAAATAAAGCAGTCTCTGTTTCTCTCTATGGTATCTTTCCTCTTGAAATAGCCCTAAGCACAGACTGGCGAAAAAAACTTTCATTGAAAGGGGTTGCCAAGCTTCAAAAAAACTGCGAGTTTTCTGAAATGTCAGTAAACATGTTTTCTTCCAATCTCGATTATCCTTGGTGGTAATGATGAGGACCCGCAGCCGACTTGGTCCACCAAATTTCATTCCTGTAGGTTTAAGCGTTCAATTTAAGTAACAGTTTGAATTTTTAGGTTTCACTCTGTTTTCGCGTATATAGATAGATGAATATGGAAGTCTAAATGCAACATGGTTTGTAGTAGCTCTTTCAAACTTGACAAAATAAAGCAATTCTCAATTTTGTTTCTATGGATTGTTTCCTCTTTATGTAGCCCTAAGCACAGACTGGCGAAAAAAACTTTTGTTTAAAGGGGTTGCCAAGCTTCCAAAAAACTACGATTTTCCGGAAATATCAGCAAATATCTTTTCACCCAGTCTTGTTGATACTTGCATGTAATGATGAGGACCTAAGCCCACTTGGTCCACCAAATTTTGTTCCTGTAGGTTGAAGCGTTTGTTTTCAGTTTCAATTTGAATTTTTAGGTTTCACTCTGTTTTCTTCTATATACATAAATGAATATGGAACTCTAAATCCAACATGGTTTGTAGTAGCTCTTTGAAACTTGACAAAATAAAGCAGTTCTCAGTTTTGCCTCTATGGTTTCTTTCCTCTGAAGTAGCCCTAAGGAGAGACAGGCAAAAAACACTTTCATTGAAAGGGGTTGCCAAGCTTCAAAAAAACTACGAGTTTCCTGAAATATCAGCAAATATTTTTTCACCAAATCTTGACCATTTCTTCACCAAATCTTTCACCATTGCTAGCAGTTAGAGAAATGCAAATCAAAACCACCCTAAGATACCATCTCACTCCAGTAAGATTGGCAGCCATTATGAAGTCCAACAACAACAAGTGCTGGCGAGGTACACTTGTTCATTGTTGGTGGGACTGCAAATTGGTGCAGCCAATTTGGAAAGCAGTATGGAGATTTCTTGGAAAGCTGGGAATGGAACCACCATTTGACCCAGCTATTCCCCTTCTCGGTCTATTCCCTAAAGACCTAATAAGAGCATGCTACAGGGACACTGCTACATCGATGTTCATAGCAGCACAATTCACGATAGCAAGATTGTGGAACCAACCTAGATGCCCTTCAATAGATGAATGGATAAAAAAAATGTGGCATTTATACACAATGGAGTATTACTCTGCATTAAGAAATGACAAAATCATAGAATTTGGAGGGAAATGGATGGCATTAGAGCAGATTATGCTAAGTGAAGCTAGCCAATCCTTAAAAAACAAATGCCAAATGACTTCTTTGATATAAGGGGAGTAACCAAGGACAGGGTAGGGACGAAGAGCTTGAGAAGAAGATTAACATTAAACAGGGATGAGAGGTGGGAGGGAAAGGGAGTGAGAAGGGAAATCGCATGGAAATGGAAGGTGATCCTCAGGGTTATACAAAATTACATATAAGAGGAAAGGAGGGGTAAGAGAAGAATAATACAAGTGGAAGAAATGATTTACAGTAGAGGGGGTAGAGAGAGAAAAGGGGAGGGGAGGGGAGGGGAGGGGAAGGGGGATAGTAGAGAATAGGATAGACAGCAGAATACACCAGTCACTAGAATGGCAATATGTAAATCAATAGAAGTGTAACTGATGTGATACAGCAATCTGTATACGGAGTAAAAATGGGAGTTCATAACCCACTTGAATCAAACTGTGAAATATGATATATTAAGAACTATGTAATGTTTTGAACGACCAATAATAAAAATTTAAAAAAAAGAAAGCAGTGTCGAAGCTTCCCAAAAACTGCAAATTTTCTGAAATATCAGCAAATATTTTTTCACTCAATCTTGATGATCCTTGACTGTAATGATGAGGTCGCTAAGCGCACTTGGTCGACCATATTTTTTTTAATGTAGGTTGAAGTGTTCGTTTTCAGTAACACTTTGAATTTTTAGGTTTATCTCTGTTTTCTCCTATATAGATAGATGAATATGGTACTGTAAAACCAACATGGTTTGTAGTAGCTCTTTGAAACTTGACAAAATAAAGCAGTTCTCAGTTTTGTCTCTTTTGATTGTTTCCTCTTGATGTAGCCCTAAGGAGAGACTGGAGAAAAACACTTTCATTGAAAGGGGTTGCTAGCTTCCAAAGAACTATGAGTTTCCTGAAATATCAGCAAATATTTTTTTCACCAAATCTTGATTATCCTTGGCGGTAATGATGAGGACCCAAGCCCACTTGGTCGACCAAGTTTCGTTCCTGTAGATTGAAGCGTTCCTTTTCAGTAACAGTTTGAATTTTTACGTTTCTCTCTGTTTTCTCCTATAGAGATACATGAATATGGAACTCTAAATCCAACATGGTTTGTTGTAGCTCTTTGAAACTTGACAAAATAAAGCAGTTCTCTGTTTTGTCTCTATGGATTTTTTCCTCTTGATGTAGTCCTACGGAGGCACTGGCGAAATACACTTTCATTGAAAGGGGTTGCCAAGCTTCCAAAAAACTATGATTTTCTGAAATATCAGCAAATATTTTTTGACCCAATCATGAGGATACTTGGTGGTAATGATGAGCACCCTAAACCCACTTGGTCCACAAAATTTGGTTCCTCTAGATTGAAGCGTTCCTTTTCAGTAACAGTTTGAATTTTTAGGTTTCACTCTGCTTTTTTCCTATATAGATAGATGAATATGGAACTCTAAGTCAAAGATGGTTTGTAGTAGCTCTTTGAAACTTGACAAAATAAAGAAGTTCTCAGTTTTGTCTCTATGGATTGTTTCCTCTTGATGTAGTCTTAAGCAGTGACTGGCGAAAAACACTTTCATTGAAAGGGGTTGCCAAGCTTCCAAAAAACTACGAGTTTCCTGAAATATCAGCAAATATTTTTTCACCCAAACTTGATGATTCTTGGAGGTAATGATCAGTACACTAAGGTGAATTGGCCCCAGAAATTTCGTTCCACTATTTTGAAGCATTCATTTGCAGTAACAGGTTGAATTTTTAGGTTTCACTCTGTTTTCTCATATATGAATAGATGAATTTGGAACTCTAAATCCAACATGGTTTGCAGTATCTCTTTGAAACTTGACAAAATAAAGAAGTTCTCAGTTTTTTCTCTATGATTTGTTTCCTTTTGAAATAGCCATAAACAGAGATTTCCAAAAACACTTTCAATTAAAGGTTTTGCCAAGCTTCCTAAAAACCACGAGTTTCCTGAAATATTAGCAAATATTTTCCCCCCAATCTTGATGATGCTTGGCGGTAATGATCAGTACACCAATCCCACTTGTCTCACCAAATTTCATTCTTCTAGGTTGAAGGGTTCATTTGCAGTAACAGATTGAATTTTTATGTTTCCCTCTGTATTCTCCTGTATAGATAGATGAATTTGAAACTCTAAGTCCAACATGGTTTGTAATAGCTCTTTGAAACTTGACAAAATAAAGTTGTTATCAGTTTTTTTTCTCTATGATTTGTTTCCTCTTGAAGTAGCCCAAAGCAGAGACTGGTGAAAAACACTTTCATTAAAATGGGTTGCCAAACTTCCAAAAATCTATGAGTTTTCTGACATATCAGCAAATATTTGTTCACCCAATCTTGATGATACCTAGAGGTAATGATCAGTACTCAGTCCCACTTGACTTACCATATTTGGTTCCTCTAGTTTGAAGCATTCGTTTGCAGTAACAGTTTTAATTTTTTGGTTTCACTCTGTTTTCTCCTCTATAGATAGATGAATATAAAACTCTAAATCCAACATGGTTTGTAGTAGCTCTTTCAAACATGACAAAATAAAGCAGTTCTCAGTTTTGTCTCTATGGTTTGTTTCCTCTTGAAGTAGCCCTAAGCAAAGACTGGCGAAAAACACTTTCATTGAAAGGGGTTGCCAAGCTTCCAAAAAAACTACGAGTTTGGTGAAATAACAGCAAATATTTTTTCACCCAAACTTGATGATTCTTGGAGGTAATGATCAGTACACTAAGGTGAATTGGCCCCAGAATTTTCGTTCCACTATTTTGAAGCATTCGTTTGCAGTAACAGGTTGAATTTTTAGGTTTCAGTCTGTTTTCTCATATATGGATACCTGAATTTGGAACTCTATCCAACATGGTTTGTAGTAGCTCTTTGAAACTTGACAAAATAAAGCAGTTCTCAGTTTTGTCTCTATGGTTTGTTTCCTCTTGAAGTAGCCCTAAGCAAAGACTGGCGAAAAACACTTTCATTGAAAGGGGTTGCCAAGCTTCCAAAAAACTACGAGTTTGGTGAAATATCAGCAAATATTTTTTCACCCAAACTTGATGATTCTTGGAGGTAACGATCAGTACACTAAGGTGAATTGGCCCCAGAAATTTCGTTCCACTATTTTGAAGCATTCGTTTGCAGTAACTGGTTGAATTTTTAGGTTTCAGTCTGTTTTCTCATATATGGATACATGAATTTGGAACTCTAAATCCAACATGGTTTGTAGTAGCTCTTTGAAGCTTGACAAAATAAAGAAGTTATCAGTTTTGTCTCTATGGATTGTTTCCTCTTGAAATAGCCATAAGCACAGATTTCGAAAAACACTTTCAATGAAAGGTTTTGTCAAGCTTCCAAAAAACTACGAGTTTCCTGAAATATCAGCAAATATTTTTTCCCCAATCTGGATGACGCTTGGTGGTAATGATAAGTACACTAAGCCCACTTGGCCCCCCAAATTTCGTTCCTCTAAGTTGAAGACTTCATTTGCAGTAAGAGTTTGAATTATTAGGTTTCACTCTGTTTTCTCCTCTATATATAGATCAATATGATACTCTAAATACAACATGGTTTGTAGTAGCTCTTTGAAACTTGACAAAATAAAGTAGTTTTCAGTTTTGTCTCTATTTTTTCTTTCTTATTGAAATAGCCCTAAGCAGTGACTAGAGAAAAACACTTTCATTGAAAGGGGTTGCCATGCTTCCAAAGAGTACAAGTTTCCTGTAATCTCAGCAAATATTTTCCACCCAATCTGGATGATACTTGTGTGTAATGATCAGTACGCTAAGGGCACTTGCCTCCCCAAATTTTGTTCTTGTAGGTTGAAGCGTTCGTTTTCAGTAACAGTTTGAATTTTTAGGTTTCACTGTGTTTTCTCCTATATAGATAGATGAATATGGAACTCTAAATGCAACATGGTTTGTAGTAGCTCTTTGAAACTTGACAAAGTAAAGCAGTTCTCAGATTTGTCTCTATGCTTTGTTTCCTCTTGAAGTAGACCTAAGCAGAGAATTCTGAAAAACACTTTCATTCAAAGGGGTTGCCAAGCTTCCAAAACTAACCCTGACTCTGACTCATATCCTCACACTCACCCTAGCTCTAAACATTCTCCTAACCTTAAACTGAAACCTTAAATTAAACCTATTCCTAATTCAAGTCCTAACCCTAACCCTGACCCTGACTCAAATCCTAACATTAGCTCTAAATATCATTCTAACCTTAAACCTAACCCTAACACTAGAGCTACCCCTAACCCTAACCCTAAAACTAACCCTCATTGTAACCCTAGTTCTTACATTATCCATTGCCCTAACAATTAGCCCTAACCCTAACACAAACACTAGCCCTAATTTGAGCCCTAAACCTAGATTCATCCCTAACCCTAACTCTAGCCCTAACCCTAGCTCTAAGGCTATCCTTTACCCTATGAATAACCCTAACCCTAATGGTCACCCTAGACCTATGCCTAATCCTTAGGCTAACCAAAATCCTAACCTTATTAATAGTCCTGAACCTAGCCCTCATTCTAGCTCTAATCCTATCCCAAACCCGAACGCTAACCCTGACCCTTTCCCTGACACTAACACAAACCCTAGTTCTAAACCTGACCTTAACACTAGACTAAAAGCTAACACTATCCGTGGACCCAAACCTAATCCTAAATCCAGCCTTAACTCTAGCCCTAGACCTAAACAAAAACCTAGTCCTAAGCCTAACAATAACCCTTATCCTAACACAAACACTAACCCTACCCCTACACCTAAACCTAGTCCTAATTCTCGCTGTAACCCTAATTTGAACTCTAACCCAAACACTGACTCTGCCTTTAACAGTAAACCTACTTCTAAACCTGACCCTAACTTAAAATCTAAACCCAACACTAGATCTTGACATAACCCTAACACTAAACCTAGCCATAATCATAACCCTAGCTCTTACATAACCCACAGCTTTAACCCTAGGCCTAAACCTAACATATAACCTAGAGCTAATCCTAGGCCTTAACCTAGGCCTAAGCATAACCCTAATCCTAACCCTAGCCCTAACCTGAACCTAACCCTCGCCTTAGTCCTAACCCTAGCTCAAAACCTAACCATTACTATAAACATAAACCTAGAAATATCTCTGAATCTAACACTAATCCTAGTCCTTATCCTAACCTTAACCCTAGCCATAATCCTAGCTCTAAACCCATGACGCTAACCCTAAACCTAAACCTAATTTTAACCCTAGCCTTAATCCTAACCATAATCCTAACTCTAAACAGAAAAATAACCCAAGACCTAACCCTAAACTAATACTCGCTATAGCCCTAACCATAGATCAAACACTAACCCTTACCATAAACCTAAACATAACCATAGACCTAACCCTAAACTTAAATCTAACCCTGTCCCTAACCCTAAACCTTCATCTAACCATATTTATTACCCTAACCCTAGCCCTAAACTTAATTATAACCATTTCCCTAACCCTTACCCTAACCCTAAACCTACCGTAATCCTATCCCTAAATATAACCCTGAACTTAACCCTTGCTCTAACCCTAATCATAGCTCAGAACCTCTTACACTAAACATAACACTAACCCTAACCCTAGTTCTAACCCATACCCTAACACAAACACAAGACCTAATCCTAACCATAAGTCTAGCTAAAACCTTAGCTCTAATTGTATCCATTACCCTAATCATAACCCATACACTAATGCTAACTCTAGGTCTAACCCTATCTCAAGACCTAATCCTAACCATAACCCTAGCCCTAAACTTAACTCTAACTGTGTCCATTACCCTAAACATAACCCTTTCCCTAATGCTAACCCTAGGCATAACCCTAAACCTATCAGTAACCCCAACACTATCAGTTATCCTAAACCTAACCTGTACCCTAAATCTAACCCTATCATTACCCTAACCATAACCCTAATAGCAATTTGAGTTCACACCCTAAACTCAAACCTAAAGGAAACCCTAACCATGACCTTGACCATAAAAAATTCCATAGCTCTAACCTAACCCTTACCCTAAACCTAATCCTTACATTAGAAATAGCCAAAACCTAACCCTAAAACTATCCATAACCATAACCCTAGACCTGACATTAGCTCTAGGTATAATCCTAGCCCTAACCCATAAACAAACCCTAGCCCATATTAGCCCTAAACATAGCCTTCATCATAACCCTAACCTTAAACCTAGGCCTAACTTAAAACCAACCCTATCCCTAATCTTAGACCTACCTCAGTCCTATCCCTAACCCTAATCCTAACCCTAGCCCTAAAACTAAGTCTAACTCTCTCCCTAGCCCTAAAACTAGTTCTAACCCTATTCCTTACTGGAACCCAAAACCTAGCCCTAAATCTAGGCCTAACCCTAACCATTTCCTTAGCCCTAGCCCTAACCCTATATCTAACCCTAACTCTAAATCTAACACTAATGCAAAGCCTAAGCCTAAACCTAACACTAACCCTAACCCTAACCCTAATGCTACTCCTAAAACTAGCCCTAGCTCTAGCCCTAGCCCTAATACATAACTGAGACAGAGCCATAACCCTAACCCTTAACCTAAACCAAACCCTAACCCTACACCTAGCCCTAATTCAAGTTTTAAGCAGAACACTAAAACTAACCCTAACCCTGATTTTGATGCTAACACTAACCCTAGCTTTAAACATCACCCTAAACATAACCCTAAACATAACACTAGACCTAGCTTTAACCCTAACCCTAAAACTAGCCCTAATTGTAACCCTAGTACTTGCATTATCCATAACCCTAACCCTGGCCCTAACTTAACCCAAAACCTAGCCTAATATGAGCCCTAAACCGAGCTTTAACCCTAACCCTAACCTTAACCCAAAACCTGGCACTAAGAATAACCATAATCTTACCTCTAACCCTAGCTCTAACCCTATCCATTACCCTAACCATAATCCTAACCCTAATGCTACCCCTAGGCCTAAACCTTAACATATCCCTAATCCTAACCCTATCCATTACCCTAAACCTAACTTGAAACCTAAACCTAACTATATCATTATTCTAATCCTAACCCTATGCTAATTTGAGCCCTAAATTTAAACCTTAACCTATCTCTAACACTACACATGACCCTGACCCAAACAATACCCTTAGCTCTAAACCTGACCCTAACCCTAAACCTAACACTTACACTACATCTAACCTAACTCTAAAACTGTCTTTAACTGTAAAACTGGAACTGAAATTAGCCCTAGCCCTAATCCTGGCCCTAAACCTAGCCTTAGTCCTAACCCAAACCATAACCCGAGGTTTAACCCTAATTCTAACCCTTGCCCTAGCCCTAAACCTACCTAAAACCCCATCCCTTACCCTAAACCTAACCATAACCCTAAACCTAACCATAATCTTAAACCTAACCATAACCCTTGCCTTAACACTTGGCCTAACACTAACACTAAGCCTAGCACTAACCCTAATTTAGTCCTATCCTAACCCTAAACCTAGCCTTAAGACTAACTCTACCTCTTGCCCTAGCCCTCTCCCTAGTTCTATCCTTAGCCCTAGCCCAACCCTGGATTTAAACCTAACTCTAAATTTAAACCTAACTCTAAATTTAAACCTAACTCTAAATTTAACCATAACCATAATTCTAATCCTAACTCTAACATTTGCCCTAACAATAATGCTAATCTAAAACTTTCCTTACCTCTAGGCCTAGCCATAAAACAAAACCAAGCCATTTCCCTAACCCTAACCTTTAACCAAAATCAAACTATAAAACTACACCTAGCCCTAACCTAACTCTAAAAATAACCCTGACCCTGATGCTGATCCTAACACTAATCCTAGCTCTAAACATCACCCTAACCTTAAATTAACCCTAACACTAGATCTAGCCTTAACCCTAACCCTAACACTAGCCCTAATCATAACCCTAGTTTGTATATTAGTCATTGTCATAACCCTAGCCCTAACCCTAACACAAAACCTACCCCTAGTTCTAGTCCTAAACCAAGCTTAAACCCTAATATTAACCCTAACACTAGCCCTCACCCTAACCCTAACCTTAGCCCTACCCCTAGCTCTAACCCTATCCCTTAGCCTAAGCCAAACCCTAAGCCAAATGCTAACCCTGGTTTTAACCCTAATCCTTAGCCTAATTTAAACTCTAACAGTATTACTAGTCCTAACCCTAGCCTTCATTCTAGTTCTAACCCTAACGCTGATCCTTATTCTGATCCTAACAGTAACTGTAGGTCTAAACCTGACCCTAACCCAAAACCAAACCCTAACACTAGCCCTACCGGTAATGCTATAACTATACCTAACCCTAACACTAAATCTAGACCCAAAACTAATCCGAAATATAGCTATAATTCTAGCCCTTGAACTAAACAAAATTCTAGCTCTAGCCCTAACAATAACCCTTAACCTAAACTAAACACTTACCCTACACCTATAACTAATACTAGTCCTAATTCTGGCTCTAAACCTAACCCTAATCCTATCCAGAACACTGACCCTGACCCTAAATCTGAACCTGACCCTAACCCAAAACCTAATCCTAACACTAAACGTAGCCATAACCCTAACACTAATACTAGCCCTAAACATAATCCTAGCCCTAACCCTATTTTGACCCTAATCTTAACCCTATCAGTAGCCCTAACCCTAACCATAGTCCTAACCCTAGCCCTAAACCTAACACGAAACCTAGCCACAATCCTAGGCCTAAACTTAGCCCTAAGCATAACCCTAACCCTAACCCTAGCCCTAAAACTAACCCTAACACTAAAACTTGACTTAGACCTAACCCTAGTTCAAAGCCAAACCCTTACCCTAAACATTACCCTAGCCCTATCCTAAACCATAACCCTAACCCTAGCTCTTATCCTAACCTTAATCCTAGCTCAAACTTTAATTCTCAGCCTATTACCCTAACCCTAACCCTAACCCTAATTATAATCCTTTCCCAAACACTAAACCTAACCCTAAACATAAACCTATCCCAAGACCTAACCATAAACATAAACCTCAGCAAAGCCCTAAACCTAGAAGAAACATTAAGCCATACACTAAACCTAATCCTAAAACTAGCCCTAATCTATGCCCTAACCCTAACCCTAAATCTAACATCCATTACCCTAAACCTAACCCTAACTGTAATGAAAACTCTATCCATAACCCAAACCCTAAACCAAAACCTAAACATAAACCTAACCCTTGCCCTAGCCCTAAATCTAGGTCAAACACTTAACCTAGCATAACCATAACCCTAGCCCTAAACCAAACACTTATCATAAACCAAACCATAGCCCTATCCCTAAACCTAACTCTAATCCTAGACTTAATCCAAACAATAACCTAGCCCTAACCCTAGCTCTAAATCTATCCATTATACTAAACATAATCCTAAACAAATGCTAACCTTAACCCTATTGCTAAACCTAACCCATCCATTACCATAAACCTTAACTGAAACCTAAACCTAACCCTATCCATTACCCTAACCCTAAGCCTGAATCTAACACTAATTCAAGCCCTAACCCTAAACTTTAACCTTTACCAAATGCTAACCCTGACCTTAACCATAATAATACCCCTAACTGTAAACCTGACCCTTACCATAAACATAGCCCTAACCCTAGTTCTAGCCCTGAACCTAACAAAAACCCTAGCCCTAAACCTAGCCTTAATCCTAACCAAAACACTAAACCTACCACTAATCCTAATTCTAACCCTCATCCTAGCCCTAAAGCTAGCTATAACTTCACCCATTCCCCTAAACTTAATCCTAAAACCAATTCTAAGCCTAATCCTAGCCCTACCCCTAGGCCTAACCCTAACACTAACCCTAGCTCTAATCCTAGCCCTAAATAGCTTTAACCCTAACCCTAACCCTAAGCCTAGTCATAAATCTAAATCTAACTCTCGTCCTAGCCATTTCCCTAGTTCTGACCCTATCGTTTACTGCAACACTAACCCTAACCCTGGATCTAACCCTAACTCTAAATCTAACTCTAACCTAAGCCTAAACCTCACACTAACACTAGCCCTAACCCTAGCCCTAATTCAAAATCTAGCCCTAACCCTAGTCCTATCCCTAAAACAAAACAAAGCCATAGCCCTAATCCTAACGCTAACCCATAGCAGTCAAGATGAAGTGAAACCTTAAAACATAAACTCTTCCTAACAGTGAACCTTGAACTGAGAAGGTCCAACCTGGGAAACATGTTAATGCTAGGTAAAAGATGAATCCTGACCAGTATCAAAGAAATTTGAACAAAACTAACTCTAACACGAACATTAGTTCAACCTTATCCCTAACCCTAATCCTAAAACTAAGCCTTTCCTGTTCTTAGAGCTTGATCTTAAAAGTCCCAAACTTGTGGCGCCTAGAAGGCAAGGTAGCAGATGAATCCTACCCAGTACCAAAAAAATCTGACCAATAATTGGGGGAGGTGTTTCAGTACATGCCTATTTCCCCTGTTTTCTCCTAAAGTGCTCTTGGATAAATTGATTTTTCATGCTTCAGCTTAAGGTACTTTCACAAGGAACAAACCAGAGCATGCCCATAGTGAAGTTATTGAATGTGTGAAGTTTCATGCAGCTAGGACAAACCCTGTTTGATTTCCAGTTCCATTTCCATTCACACCTATAGCCATAATGTAGTGAAAACTAAAAATTTAAACTGTTCCTGACACTGAACCATTGAACCTTGAAGGCCCAAACTTGGGGACACTACTAAGGTTGGGCAAGGATGAATCCTGTACAGTATCAAAATAATCTGACCAAAAAAAATTTATCTCTTTTAGTACATGTGTATTTTGCTTGCTCCTAAAGCACTCAGAGATAAAGCTGTTTCTTTCTACTTCCACTTAGGGATACTTCAGAGGACACAAACCAGAGAATGCTCACTGAGAACTGATTGAGTGTGAGAAGTTTCAAGCAGCTAGCACAAACCCTGTTTGATTTCTAGCTTCATTTCCATTCACCCCTATAGGGCAAAAAGAAGAGAAACATGAAAATTGAAACTGTTCCTGAGAGAAAACCCTTTTACGTAGGAGGCGCAAACATTTGGAGTATAGTAAAAGTAGGAAAAAGTGAATCCTGATCAGTATCATAGAAATTTAAAAAAAAAACTAGTGGGGCAAGCTAACAGATGAATCTTGTGCAGTATCAAAGAAATCTGACCAAATAATTTGGGGAGGTAGTTCAGTACATGTATATTTCCCTGTTGTCTCCAACAGTACTTTCAGATAAAGATGTTTTTGCATGCTTCAGCTTTGGGAAACTTTCACAAGAAAGAAACCAGAGCGCCCACATAGAACTTATTGAGTGTGTGCAGTTTTAAGCAGTGAGCACCAACCCTGTTTGATTTCAAGTTCCATTTCCATTTACCCATATAGGTAAAAATGAAGGAAACCTTAAAATACAAACTGTTCCTGATAGCAAACCATTGAAGGGATAAGGCCCAAACCTGGGGAAATTACTAAGGCTAGGTAAAAGATGAATTATGCCAAGTATCAAATGAATTTGAACAAAACTCACTCTAACTCTAACACTAGATCTAGCCCAACCCTAACCTAATTCTAACCTGCTTAGAGTACCTATGATCATAGAAGTCCCAAACTTGGGGAACCTAGCAGCACACCTTAACAGATGAACCTTGTGCAGTATCAAAGAATTTGGTAAAAAATGAAAGAGGTATTTCAGTACATTCATATTTTCCTGTTTTTTTCTTAAAGTGCACATGGATAAATGGTTTTCCATGCTTCAGCTTAAGGTACTTTCACAAAGAATAACCAAAGAGTGCCCACAGAGTGTTGATTGGGTGTGTGAAGTTTCATGCAGCTAGCACCAACCCTGCTTGATTTCCAGCTCCATTGCCATTCACACCTATAGGCCATTATGAATTGAAACCTAAAAATTCATACTGTTCCTGACACTGAACCATTGAATCTTGAAGGCCCAAACTTGGGGAGTCTACTAAGGCTAGGTCAAGGATGAATCCTGTACAGTATCAAATTAATTCGACCAAAAATTTTTGAAGCTCTTTCAGTACATGGGTATTCTGCTGGCTCCTAAAGCACTCAGACATAAAGCTGTTACTTTCTACTTCAGCTTAGGGCTACTTCCACAGCAAACACCAGATTATGCTCACTGAAAATTGATGGAGTGTGTGAAAGTTTCAAGCAGCTAGCCCAAACCCTGTTCGATTTCCAGCTTCATTTCCATTCACCCCTATAGGGAAAAAAAGAAGAGAAACATGAAAATTGAAACTGTTCCTGAAAGAAAACCCTTTATGTAGGAGGCCCAAACATTTAGAGTAGAGTCAAAATAGGAAAAAGATGAATCCTGCACAGTATCATAGAAATTTAAAAACAAAACTAACTCTTACCTTAACACTAGGTCTAATCCTAGTCCTAACACTAACCCTAACACTAACCTTAACATGTTTAGAGTCCCTTTGATCCTAGAAGTCCCACACTTGGGGAGCCAAGTTGGGTAGGCTAATAGATGAATATTTCACAATATCAAAGAAATCTGACCAAATAATTGGGGAGGTAGTTCAGTACATGCATATTTCCCTGTTTTCTCCTAAAGTGCTCTCACATAAAGTTGCTTTGCATGCTTCAGCTTAGGGCTACTTTTACAAGGAATAAACCAGAGAATGCCCATAGAAAACTGATTGAGTGTGTGAGGTTTGAAGTAGCTAGCACAAACCCTATTGGATTTCTAGCTCCATTTCCATTTATATGCATAGGTCAAAATGAAATGAAAATGTAAAATACAAACTGTTCAGGAGAGCAAACCCTTGACCCAAGAGGCCCAAACCTAGAGAATATAGTAAGGTTAGGTAAAAGTTGAATCCTGCCCAGTATCAAAGAAATTTGAACAATACTAACTCTAACAAAACACTAGCTGTAATCCTAGCCCTAACTTAATACTGATTGACTGTTTGAAGTTTCAAGTAGCTAGCACAAGCCCTGTTTGAGTCCAGCTCCATTTCCATTCACCCCTATAGGGCAAAATGAAGTGAAAGATGAAAATTAATACTGTTTCTGAGAGCAAACCCTTTTACTAGGAGACCCAAACTTGGGGATTATACTAAGAATATGAAAAAGATAAATCCTGCCCAGTATCCAAAAAGTTGAAAAAAAACTAACTCTAAACCTCACACTAGTTCTAACACTTGCCGTAACTCTAACCTAACCCTAAGCCTAACCTGTTAAGAGAATCTTTGATCATAAAAGTTTTAAACTTGGGGAAACTATGGGTCATGTTTAAAGATGAATCCTGCACAATATCAAATAAATATGACCAAATAATTGGGGGAGGCATTTCAGTACCTGCCTATTGCCCTGTTTTCTCCTAAAGTGCTCTTGGATAAAGTTGTTTTGCATGCTTCGGCTTATCACTACTTTAACAAGGAAGAAACCAGAGAGTGCCCACAGACAACTGATTTAGTATGTGAAGTTTCAACCAGCTAGCACCAACCCTCTGATTTACAGCTCCATATGCATTTACCCATATAGGTAAAAATGAAGTGAGACATTAAAAACAAGTATTCTCAACAGCGAACCATTGAACCGAGAAGGTCCAAAACTGGGGTGAATAGTAAGGCTAGGTAAAAGATCAATCTTCCCAATATCAAAGAAATTTGAACAAAACAAACTCTAAACCTAACACTAGCTCTAAAGCTAGTCATAACCATAACACTAACCCTTACCTGTTTAGAGAACCATTGATCCTAGAAGTGACAACCTTGGGGAGCCTAGTGGAGCAAGCTAAAAGATGAATACTACACAGTATCAAAGAAATCTGATCAAATTGTTGTGAGACTATTTCAGTACATACATGTTTCTCTGTTTTCTCCTTAAGGGCTCTCGGATACAGTTGCTTTTGCATGCTTCAGCTTTGGACAACCATCGAAAGAAAGAAACCAGAGAGTGCCCACTGAGAACTGATTATGTGAAGTTTCAAGCACCTCCTGCCAACCCTGTTTGATTTTCAGCTCAATTTTCATTCACATCAATAAGCCATGAGGAAGGGAAAACTTAAAATACAAACTGTTCCTGACAGCAAACCATTGAACTGACAAGTCCCAAACCTGTCGAGCACAGTAAGGCTAAGTAAAAGATGAATCCTGCCCAGTATCATAGAAATTTGAAAAAAAAAAAAATAGGGCCGCATGGGTGCTCTCAGCACAGATGGAAGGCTGGGCTGCGCAGTTTCTCTGGGCGCAGACAGCAGTCTCAGCTGCATGGGTGCTCTCTGTGCAGATGGAAGGCAGCACAGAACACAGAGGGTTTGCTTGTGGGTCACCAGACTGAGCTCTGGACACAGCACAAGGTCACTCCAGAACCACCCACCTCACCAAACAGCATACATGGGTAATAGATGGAATCCATCTTGCAAAACCTTACTCGCCATCTGTTGGTGGGCATGGCTACCAGCTTGGTTTTGCAGCTTATCAGGTACCTGGTTTCCAACTCCCCTAACTCCAGCTGTGATAACTCAAGATTTTTCTCACAAGCTTTTGGGGGGTGTAGCTATCAGTGCAGAACAGGAACTGTACAGGCACCTGGTTTCCAATTCAGAGACTAAGAGTAGGAATGCTCCAGGTAGAAGCTCAAGTCCTCTCATCCTGGCTACCTCCACCACCCTGAGCACAGAGACTAAAGCTAGGAATAGACAACTCCACCTACTGCAAGAAAAGAAAACAGAGTTTTGAGAGAGGTTTTTTTCTTTCTTACTTTTCTTTTCTTGCTCTTATCCATTCTCCTCTACCCTTCCCCCTCTTGTCCTCACAACCACAACATATGTAAAACCAAGAACTTTCCTTGAAATTGGACTTTAAGAACTGAATCACTAGAATAGTATAATATAGAAAAATTCCATAAGCCCCAACTCACCACCCCTTTATTTGTTCTTATTTTTCTCCCTCTATTTCTTTCTCTCCTTGTTATTTTTACTTCTTTTTTCTTTCTCCCTCAATCCCCCTTTCAGCCTCCTAATTTTTACTATTTATGCATAGGGTAATTTTATGAATACAGATAAGGAGTTTCAATTTATACCTTCTTCCATAAATTCCCCGTCTATTCAGTATAGTTCTCCTCCAAATTTGCTAAGTTAGAATCATCACATACCCTCAATTCTTTCCCCCTTAACAAAGCATCCTACCCCTGACCCTCAGTTCTCTATACATCACCAGAATTGGAATGCCTTTTATGAAACTAATGACTGTATTCTAAATAATAATTGAAGCCAACATCTGTAGACACAGAGTCTAAATATAAATGTATTTAAAATGGTTAGGCTTAGGCTTCATGTTAGGGATAGATTTAGAGTTAGGTTTTGATCTATGGTTAGGGCTAGGGCTAAGTATAGGGCAAGGGTTAGGACTAGAGTTTGGGTTAGGCTTAGGATTATGATAAGGGTCAGGGTTAGAACTAGTGATAGGGCTAGTATGAGAGTTAGAGTTAGTCTTAGTGCTAGGGTTAGGGTTAGGGTTAGGAATAGGGCTAAATTAGGGCTAGTGTTAGTGTTAGGTTTAGACTTTGGGTTAGGATTAGAGTTAGGGTTACATTTAGGGTAAGGTATTGGGTTATAGGTTGGTTGAGTGCTAGGGCAAGGGTTAGTATTAGGGTTAGGTCTAGGGTTAGGTTTAGGGTTATGATTAAATTTAGGTTTAGGGCTAGGATGAGGGCTAATGTTTGTGTTAGGGTTTGGGCTAGTATTAGGGTTAGGGCTAATGTCAGGTCTAGGGTTACAGTTAGGGATAGTGTTAGGTTTATGGCTTGGTCCAGTGTAGGGATTAGGTTTATACTAAGGGTCAGTTTTAGAGCTAGGGTTATTATTAGGGTCAGGATCAAGGTGAGGGTTTGGGTTGGGTTAGGGTTTAGGTTTAGGGATTGAATTATCACTAGGTTTAGGGTTAAGGTAATGAAAGGGTTAGGTTTAGGGTTTAGATGTGTTTTACTGTAATGGATATGGTTAGGGTTAGGCCTAGGGTTAGCATAAGGTTTTGGTTATCGTTAGGGTAATGGATAGGGTTAGACCTAAGATTAGGGGTAGGGATATGTATAGGATTAGGGCTTTTATTTGTGTTAGGTTTAGGTTTACATTTAGGGTTAAAGCTAGGTTTAGGGGCTGGGGATGTGGCTCAAGAAGTAGCATGCTCACCTGGCATGCGCAGGGCACTGGGTTCTATCCTCAGCAACACATACCAATGAAATAAAGATGCTGTGTCCACCACAAACTAAAAAATAAATATTAAAAAAACTAGGTTTAGGACTCGGAATAAGGCTAGGTTTGAGGTTAGGTTAGGGCTAGGGTTAAGGCTATGGCTAATGTATGAAGTAGTGTTATGGTTAGAGCTAGTGATAGGGTCAGGGTTAGGGCTACGTCTAGTGTTAGGTTTAAGTTTATGGTTACAATCTCTAGCAGTCAGAGAAATGCAAATCAAAACCACCCTAAGATACCATCTCACTCCAGTAAGATTGGCAGCCATTATGAAGTCAAACAACAACAAATGCTGGAGAGGATGTGGGGAAAAGGGTACTCTTGTACATTGCTGGTGGGACTGCAAATTGGTTCGGCCACTTTGGAAAGCAGTATGGAGATTCCTGGGAAAGCTGGGAATGGAACCACCATTTGACCCTGCTATTGCCCTTCTCGGACTATTCCCTGAAGACCTTAAAAGAGCGTACTACAGGGATACTGCCACATCAATGTTCATAGCAGCACAATTCACAATAGCTAGACTGTGGAAACAACCCAGATGCCCTTCAATGGATGAATGGATTAAAAAAATGTGGCATCTATACACCATGGAGTATTACGCAGCACTAAAAAATGACAAAATCATGGAATTTGCAGGGAAATGGATGGCACTAGAGCAGATTATACTTAGTGAAGCTAGCCAATCCCTAAAAAACAAATACAAAATGACTTCTTTGATATAATGAGAGCAATTAAGAATAGAGAAGGGAGGAAGAGCAGGAAGAAAAGACTAACAATAAACAGAGACATGAAGGGGGAGGGAAGGGGAAAGAAAAGGGGAATTACATGGAAATGGAGGGAGAGCCTCATTGTTATACAAAAACACATATAAGAGGCTGTGAGGGGAATGGGAAAATAAATAAGGAGAGAAATAAATTACAGTGGATGGGGTAGATAGAGAGGATGGGAGGGGAGGGGAGGGGGGATAGTATAGGATAGGAAAGGTAGCAGAATACAACAGTTACTAATATGGCATTATGTAAAAGTGGGGATGTGTAACTGATATGATTTTGAAATCTGCGTTTGGGGTAAAAATGGGAGCTCATAACTCACTCGAAGCTTATGTGAGAAATATGCTATGTCAAGAGCTTTGTAATGTTTTGAACAACCAATAAAAAAAAAAAAGTTTATGGTTACAATGATGTATAGAGCTAGGTTTAATGTTAGGGTCAGAGTCAGGGTCCAGATTAGTTTTCAGGTTAGGGTTAGGACTAGAATTAGAGATAGGATGAGGGCTAGGTGTAGGGTTAGGGTTTGGTTTAGGTTAAGTGTTAGGGTTAGGGTTATGATTTGGTTTTGTTTTAGGGCTAGGGGTAGAGTTAGGACTAGTTTTAGGATTAATGTTAGGATTAGGGCTAGTGTTAGTGTGAGGTTTAGGCTTAGTTTTAGGGTTAGATTTAGAGTTAGGTTTAGATATAGGCTTTGAGCTAGGGGTAAGAATAGGGCTAGGATTAGGTCTAAGATTAGGGCTAGGTTTAGGGTGATGGTAAGGGATAGGGTTAAAACTAGTTATAAGTCTAGGGTAAGAGTTTGAGTTAGTCTTAGGGCTAGGGTTAGGGTTGGGTTAGGGATAGGCCTAATTAGGGCTGAGATTAGTACTAGGGTTAGGGTTAGGCCTAGGTTTAGGGCTAGGCTTAGTCTTAGTGTTAGGGTTATGGTTAGGTTAAGGGATGGGATTATAGCTACTTTTAGGACTAGGGTGAGGATTAGGATTAGGGTTATGGTTAGGGTTATGTTTATGATTAAGTTGAGGATTATGGCTAGGATGTGGTCTAAGGTTTGTGTTAGGATTAGGACTAGGATTAGAGCTAGGGCTAATGTCAGGTCTAGGGTATGGTTAGGGATAGTTTTAGCATTAGATTTATGGCCAAGTCTATTGTAAAGGTTAGGTTTCTTGTTAGGGTCAGGTTTAGAGCTATGGGTATTATTAGAATCAGGGTCAAATTTAGGGTTTGGGTTAGGTTAAGGTTTAGGTTTAGGGCTCAAATTAGTCTTATGTTTAGGGATCAGGTAATGACACAGTTAGGTTTAGGTTTCAGGTTAGGTGTAGGTTAATGGACAGGGTTAAGGCTAGTGCTCAGATTAGTGTTCCACCTAGGGTTAGCATAAGTATTATATTTATTTTTAGGGTTACGAATAGGGTTAGGGTTAGGGCTAGGGTTATGGTTAGGATTAGGTCTAGGGTTAGGCTTAGGGTTATGGTTAGGGATAGGGTTATTGTTAGGGTTATCTTAAGTGTTAAAGCTAAGGTAGGGCTTGGATTAGGGCTAGCTTTTGTGATAGGTTAGGGTTATGGCTAATGTAAGAACTAGTGTAATGATTGGGACTAGTTTTATGGTTAATGCTAGGGCTAGGTGTAGTTTTAGGGTTAGGTTTAGGTTTAGGGTGAAGTTGAGAGCTAGGGTTAGTGTTAGTGTCAGGGACAGTGTTCGGGTAGGGTGATGGTTAGGGTTAAAGCCAGAATTAGGACTAAGGTTAGGTCTAGAGGTAGGGTTAGAGTTTGGGTTAGGTTAAGGGTTATTGTTAAGGCTATGTCTAGTTTGTCTTTAGGTCTAGAGCTATAGTTATGGCTAGATTTAGGATTAGGTTTAGGTCTAGGTCTAGTATTAGGGTTAGGTTTAGGTATAAGGTTACTGGTAGGGCTAATGTTAGATCTCAGTTTAGGATGAGGTTTAGATTTAGACCTAAGATTAGTGTTAGGGTCAACATAATGGTCAGGAATAGGGTTAGGGTTTGGGTTATGGTTAGATCTAGATTGAGGGCTAGGGTTAGGACTACTTATAGGGTTAGGGTTTTGGTTAGGCTAAGGATTAGTGCTAAGAATATGGTTAGCACTAGGGTGAGGGTTTGGCTTAGAGTAAGGGATAGGGTTAGAGCTAGGGTTAGGACCAAGGTTATGGTTAGGTTTAGGGTTAAAGCTCGTGTTAGGGCTTGGATTAGGGCTAGCTTTGTATTAGGGTTAGGGCTAGTGTTATAGTTACGGCTATTGTAAGAACTAGAGTTACAATTAGGGTTAGTTTTAGGATTCAGTTTAGAGCTAGGTCTAGTGTTAGTGTTAGGTTTAAGGTTAGGGTGATGTTTAGAGCTAGGTTTAGTGTTTGGATATGAGTCAGGGCCATGGTTATGTTTAGGATTAGGGTTAGGTTTAAAATTAAAGATAGGGTTAGGGCTGGTGTAGGGTTAGGGTTTGGTCTAGGGTAAGGGTTAATGTTAGGGGTATGGCTCGGTTTTGTTTTAGGGCTAGGACTAGGGTTAGGGTTAATTTTAGGATTAGAATTAGGGTTAGAGCTAGTTTCAGGGTTAGGCTGAGGCATCGGTTAGGGTTAATTTTAGAGATGGGTTTCAATCTAGAGTTAGTACTAGGGCTAAGGATAGTGCAAGGGTTATGCCTAGGGTTAGAGCTTGGGTTAGGATTATGGTAAGGGATAGGGTTAGAAGTAGAAATAGGTCTTTTGTGAGAATTATAGTTAGTCTTAATACTAGAATTAGGATTAGGGTTAGGAATAGGGCTAAATTAGGGCTAGGATATGGGCTAGGTTTAGTGTGAGGGTTAGGGCTAGAGTTAGCATTATGGCTAGGGCTAGGTCTAGTGTTAGGGTTAGGATAAGGGTTAGGGATTAAGCAACGGTTAGGGCTAGGGGGAGTGTTAGGTTTAGTGTTAGGTCTGGGTTAGGGTTACATTTATGGTTAGGGTTAGGGTTGTGGTTAGGGATAGGGTTTTCCTTAGGGTTCGGGTTAGTTTTAGAATAATGTATTGGATTAGATGTAAGATTAGGTTTAGGGTTAAGTTTAGGTTATGGTTAAATTTAGGTTTAGGGATAGGTTTAGTTTTGATTTATGGTAAAGTTTATGGTTAAGTATATGGCAAGGGTTAGGTTTAGGGTTAGGTTGAGGGTTAGGTTTATGATTAGGGTTAGGGATAGGATTAGGTTTAGGGCTAGGGTTATTATTAGGATTAGGGGTAGGGTTAGGGTAATGTTAGGGTTAGAGCTAGTGTTAGTACTAAGGTTAAAGTTAGGATTATGTCTAAGGCTAGGTTTAGATTTAGGAATAGGGATAGGGTTATGTTTAGGCCAAGGGATAGGTTTTGAGCTAGGGTTATGTCTAAGGCAAGGGTTAGGGTTAGGGCTACATTTAGGATTATGGTTATGCTTAGAGTAGGTTTAGGCCTCAGATTAGGGCTAGGTCTTGTGTTAAGTTTAGGCCCAGGCTTAAGGCTATGTGTAATGTAAGATCTAGGGTTCTGATTAGAGCTAGTTTTAGGGTTAGAGTTATGGCTATGTCTAGTGTTATGTTTAGGTTTTGAGTGAGGGTCAGTTTAGAGCTAGGTTTAGTGTTAGTTTTAGGGTCAGTGTTCAGGTTAGAGTTAGGTTTAAGGTGAAAGCCAGAATTAGGACAAGAGTTAGGTCTAAGGATAGGGTCAGTGTCTGCTCTAGGTTAAGGATTATGTTAGGGCTAGAGCTCAGGGTTTTTTTAGGTCTAGGTCTAGAGTTATGGATATATTTAGGAATGGGCTTAGGTCTAGGGCTAGTGTTAGAGTTAGGTTTAGGTATAAGTTTACTGGTAGGGCTAGTTTTAGGGTTTGGTTTAGGGTTAGGGTCAGATTTAGACTGAGGGTTTGTGTTACGGTAAGGATTTGAGTTAGGGTTAGATCTAGAATGAGGGCTAGGATTAGGACTAGTAATAGGGTTAGGATTTGGCTTAGGCTATGGATTAGGATTAGGACTAAGACTAGCATTATGGATAGGGTTTTGCTTAGGGTAAGTGATAGAGTTAGAGCTAGGGTTAGGGCTAGGGTTAGGGTTAGGGTTAGGGCTAAGGTTAGGTTTAGGTTTAGGTTTACTTCTAGGGTTAGGGCTCAGATTAGGGCTAGTTTTCTGTTAGGTTTAGGGCTAGGGTTAGGGCTATGGCTAATATAAGAACTAAGGTTATGATTAGAGTTAGTATTTGGTCTAGATCTAGTGTTAGCTCTATCTTTAGGGTTAGTGTGATATTTAGAATTAAGGTTAGTGTTAGAATATAAGTCAGGGTCAGGGTTAATTTTAGGACTAGGACATGAATTAGAGCTAGAAGGTTATGGCTAGGTTTAGGGTTAGGGTTTGATTTAGGTTAATATTTAGGGTTAGGACAATGGCTCGATTTTGTTTAAGGGATAAGGCTAGGGTTACGGCTAGTTTTAGGATTAGTGATAGTGTTAGGTCTCATGGTAGGTTGAGGATTTGGCTTAGGGTTAGGGTCAAATGTAGAGTTATGGTTAGATCTAGGGTAGGGTCTAGGTCTAGGGTTAGGTCTAACGTTAGGGCTTGTGTTAGGTTTATTTTAATGGATAGGGTTAGAACTAGAAATAGGGATGGGGAGAGTTAGAGTTAGTCTTAGGCCAAGGTTAGGGGTAGAGTTAGGGTCAGGGCTAAATTAGGGCTAGGATTAGTGCTAGAGTTAGTGTTAGGGTTAGGCCTATGGTTAGGGCTAGAGATATGGTTAGTGTTAGGGTTAGGGTTAGTGATAGGGTTAGGGGAAAGGATGGGGTTATACCTAAGTTCAGGTCTAGGGAGAGGGTTAAAAGAAGAGATAGGGCGAGAGTTGGGGATTGGGTTAGGATAAAGGCTAGGTATAGGCCTAAGATGAGGACTAGTGTTTGTGTCAGGGTTAGGACTAGGATTAGGGCTGGGGCTAATGTCAGGTCTGGGTCTATGGTTATGGTTAGTTTTAGGGTTAGTTTATGGCTAGGTCTAGTGTAAGGTTTAGGTTTAGGTTAAGGCTCAGGTTTAAAGCTAGATGTATTATTAGGGTCATGGTTCGATTAAGGTTTGGTTGAGGTTAAGATTCTGGATTAAGGCTTGAATTAGCATTAGGGATAGGGTTAGAGTCTGGGTTAGGGTAATTGATAGTTTTAGGGTTCAAGTTAAATTTACAGAAATGTATAGGGTTAGTGGTAGCAATAGTGTTAGCATTAGGTCTAGGGTTAGCATTTGTGTTAGGCTTATCTTTAGGGTAATGGATAGGGTTAGATCTAAGGTTAGGGCTAGAGTTAAGGTTAGAATTAGGACTAGGGGTATGGTCTGGGTTAGGGTAATTGATAGGGTTAAGTTTTGGGTTCAGGTTAGGTTTAAAGTAATTAATAGGTTTAGTGTTAGCAGTAGTGTTAGCATTAGGCCTAGGATTAGCATTTGTGTTAGGCTTATCTTTAGGGTAATGGATAGGATTCGAGCTAAGGTTAGGGCTTGGGTTAAGGTTAGAATTAGGACTAGGGTTAGGGTTAGGCCTAGGGTTCATGTCAGGGTTAGGTTTGTGGTAAGTGTTAGCATTTGAGCTAGGATTAGGGTTAGAGTGAGGGTTAAGGTTAGAGTGAGGGCTAATATTAGGGTTAGGGTTAGTGTTATGGTTAGATTAAGGTTAGATTTTTTATCTAGAATTAGGTTTTAAACAAGGAGTAGGGTTAGCGTTAGGTCTAGGCTTATGGTTAGGGTTACAATAAAGGCTAGGTTTAGGGCTACGATAAGGGCAATGTTTTGTGTGAGGTTTATGGCTAGCATTAGGGCTATGGGTAATGTAAGAGCTAGGGATATGGTTATTGCTAGTTTTAGGGTTAGGGTTATGGATAAGTCTAGTGTTCTAGTTAGGTTTTGGGTTAGGATAAGATTTAGAGCTAGGATTTGTTTTAGGGTAACTGTCATTGTCAGGTTAGTGTTAGGTTTAGGGTGAGGGCCAGATTTAGGACTAGCATTGGGTCTAGGGATAGAGTTAGTCTTTACATTAGGTTAACGGTTATTGTTAGGGCTAGTGCTAGGTTTTTGTTTAGGGCTAAGGCTAGATTTATGACTCTATTTAGGATTAGGTTTGGTCTAGTGCTAGTGTTACTGTTGGGTTTAGGTATAGGTTTAGCAGTAGCAGTAGGGTTAGGGTTCGCTTTAGGGTTAGTGTCAGGTTTAGACCTATGGTTAGTGTTAGGGTCAGAATAAGGATCAGGGTTAGAGTTAGGGTTAGAGCTAGAATGAGGTCTAGGGTTAGGACTAGTAATAGGGATAGGGTTTGAGGTAGGCTAAGGATTATGGTTAGGAATAGGGTAGCATTAGGGTGAGCTTTAGGCTTAAGGTTAGTGTTAGATCCAGGTTTATGGCTAGGGTGAAGGTTAGGGCTAGGGTTGGTGCTAGGGATAGGGATAGGGTTTGGGTTATGGTAACGGATAAGTTTAGAACTAGGGATAGGGCTAAGGTGAGAGTTAGAGTTAGTCTTAGAGCTAGGGATAGTGTTATGTTTAGGATTAGGGCTAAATTAGGGCTAGATTAGAGCTATGGTTAGTGGTAGGTTTAGGCCTAGGTTTAGGGCTAGGGTTAGGGTTAGCATTAGGGTTAGGGTAAGATATGATGTTACAGCTACATTTAGAGCTATGTCAAAGCATAAAATTAGGGTTAGAGCTAGGGTTTATGTTAGGGTTAGGATTAAGTCTAGGCTTAGGGTTAGGATTAGGGCTAGGATTTGTGTTAGGGTTAGGACTAGTATTAGGGATAGGGCTAATGTCAGGTCTAGGGTTATGGTTATGTATACTTTAGGGTAAAGATTATGGCCAGGTCCATTGTAAGTGTTAGGTTGAAGGTTAGGGTCAGGATTACAGCTAGGGGTATTATTAGGGTCAGAGTCAGGGTTAGGGTATGGGTTAGGTTAAGGATTAGGCTTAGGACTCAAATTAGCATTGGGGATAGTGTTAGGGTTGGGTAATGGATACGGTTAAATTTAGGGTTAAGGTTAGAATTAGAGTAATGGACAGGTTTAGAGTTATTGATAGGGTTAGGTTTAGGCCTAGGGATAGAATTCGATTAGGGTTATGGTTAAGGTAATAGATTGGATTAGAGCTGCAGTTACGACAAGGGTTATGGTTAGGTTAGAGCTTTGGTTAGGGTTAGGCCTAGGGTTAGAATTTGGTAAGGGTTATGGTTAGGGTAATGGATAAGATTAGAGCTAGGGATAGGGCTAGGATTATGTTTAGGATTAGGGCTATAGTTTGGGTTAGATTTTGGGTTAGGAGAAGGTTTAGGTTTATGGTTAGGTTTAGGTTAAGTATTAGGGCTAGGGTTAGGGTTAGGGCTAGGGTTAAAGCTAGGGTTAGGGCTCTGATTAAGTCTAGGTTTTGAGTTAGGGCTATTTAGGACTAGGGCTAATGTTAGAACTAGGATTGCCGCAGTCTGGCTGGGCACAATTCAGGTCAGGAGCCACTTGTCAAAAGAAACTAACTTTATTTTTAGAACCACAAAGGCCAAACAAAACAGCTCCTCAGGAAAAACCCTCAGAGCCCAACTGCCACCATCGGCTTCCCACAAGCCTCTCACACAAACACAAGCCTCACCACCTCCCCCAATCCTCCTGCTCTGGAGGCCGATTGGCTGGGTCGCGTGGGCAGAGCCAAAGAAGTCCCCCAGTGAGCATCACCGCAGAGGAGCCAATCAGCTAGATGTTGCTGGGGCCGCTGTGAGCCAATCATCAGCTGGCAGTCTGAAAGTTTGCTGGCAGCTGGAAGTTTGCTGGCAGCTGGAAGTTTGCTGGAGCCCTTTCGGCTGTGGCTCTCAACAAGGATTATGATTAGGGCTAGTGTTAAGTTTAGCATTATGTCTAAATCTAGTGTGTAGATTAGGTTTATGTTTATGGTGATGATTAGAGATAGGGTTCGTGTTACCATCAGAGTCAAGATCAGTGTTACTTATCAGAGTTAGGGATAGACTCGAATTAGGGCTAGGGTTAAGGCTAGTTGTAGGGTTAGGGTTTGTGTAAGGGTTAGGGTAAGTACTCAAATTAGGGCTAAATTTAGGGATAAGTGTAAGGTTAGTGTTTGGTTTAGGTTAAAGGGTTAGGGTTAGGATTATGGCTCAGTATTGTTTTAGGGCTAGGGTAGGGTTAGATCTAGTTTTTCAATTAGCATTAGGTTTAGGGCTAGTGATAGGGTGAGGTTTGGGCTTAAGGTTAAAGTTTACAACCAAGTTTCGGGCTTTATGATATTTAGAGTTAGGGTTGGGGCTAGGGATAGGGCTAGGGTTTCAGTTATGGTAAGGGATAAGTTTTGAACTAGGGATCAGCCTAGGGCGAGAGTTACAGTTAGTCATAGGGATAGGGATAGGATTAGGTTTAGGATTAAGGTTAATTTAGGGCTAGGATTAGACCTAACTTTAGTGTTAGATTTGGCCTAGAGTTAGAGCTAGGGTTAGGGTTAGTGTTAGGGTTAGGGTAAGGTATGATGTTACAGCTACATTTTGGGCTAGGGCATGGGATAAAATTAGGGTTAAGGCTCTGGTTAAGGTTAGAATTAGGATTACGGCTAGGCTTAGGCCTAGGATTAGGTGTAGGGTTTGTGCTAGGGTTAAGGCTAGGATTAGGTCTACGGCTAATGTCAGTTCTAGGGTTATGGTTAGGGATAGTTTTAGGTTTAGGTTTATGGCCAGGTCTATTGTAAGGGATACATTGAGGATTAGGGTCAGGTTTACAGCTAGGGGTATTATTAGGGTCAGAGTCAGGGTTAGGGTAAGGGTTAAGTTAAGGTTTAGGGTTAGGGCTAAAATTAGCATTAGGGTTAGGGTAATGTATATGGTTAGGTTTCAGGTTCAGGTTAGGTTTAGTATAATGGACAGGGTTAGGGTAAGGCATACTGTTAGAGTTAGGCCTAGGGATATAATTTGGTTAAAGATATGATTCAGGAAACGTATAGGATTAGAGCTACAGTTAGGACTAGGTTTATGGTTAGGTTAGGGCTATGGTTATGGTTAGGTCTAGGGTTAGAATTTGCTTAGGGTTATGGTTAGGGTAATGGATAAAATTATATCTAGGTTGAGGGCTAGTGTTATGGTTAGGAATAGGGCTATAGTTTGGATTAGGTTTGGGGTTAGGACAAGGTTTAGGTTTAGGGTTAGGTTTAGTTTAAGTGTTAGGGCTAGGGATAGGGTTAGGGCTATGATTAAAACTAGAGTTAGGGCTCAGATTAGGGCTAGGTTTTGGGTTAGGTTAGGGCTAGTGTAGGACTATGGCTAATGTAAGAACTAGGGTTATGATTACAGATAGCATTAGGTCTAGGTCAAGGTCTAGTGTTTAGATTAGGTTTAGGTTTAGGGAGATGATTAGAGATAGGGTTAGTGTTAGGGTCAGGGTCAGGATCAGTGTTACTGATCAGGGTTAGGAATAGGACTCGAATTAGGGCTAGGATTAAGGCTAGGTGTAGGGTTAGGTTTTGTGTTAGTGTTAGGGTAAGAATTAGGGATAGGGCTAATGTCAGGTCTAGCGTTACCATTAGGCTAGGGTTAGGTTAGGGCTATGGCTCAGTTTTGCTTTAGAGCTAGGGCTAGGGTTAGGGTTAGTTTTAGGATTAGTGATAGTGTTAGGGCTAGTGGTAGGATGATGTTTAGGCTTAGATTTATTGTTATAGTTAGATCTAGGTTTAGGACTAGGGCCTACATTAGGGTTAAGGTTAGGGCTAGTGTTAGTGTTACGGTAATGGATAGGGTTAAAACTAGAAATAGGACTGGGGTGTGATTAGAGTTATTCTTTGGGCTAGGGTTAGGGCAGGTTTAGGTTTAGGGCTAAATTAGGGCTAGGATTAGCACTAGGGTTAGTGTTAGGGTTAGGCCTAGGGTTAGGGTTAGGGTTATGGTTAGTGTTAGTGTTACGGTTAGGGTTAGGGTTAGATTTAGGGGAAGGGGGGTATAGCTAGGTTTAGAGCTAGGGTTCAGGTTAGAATTTGATTTAGGACTAGGGTTAGTGTTCAGGTTAGGATTAAGGCTAGGTTTAGTGCCAGGATGAGGGTATGTGTTAGGGCTAGGGCTAAGATTAGGACTAGGGCTAATGTCAGGTCTAGGTTCAAAGTAAGTGGTAGTTTTATGGTTAGGTTATGGCTAGGTCTAGTGTAAGGGTTAGGTTTAGGGTAAGGGTCAGGTTTAGAGCTAGGTGTTTTATTAGAGTCAGGGTCTGGGTATGGTTTGGGTTAGGTTAAGGTTTAGGGTAAGAGCTTGTATTAGCATTAGGGTTCGGTTTAGGATTCAGGTTAGGTTTAGAGTAATGGATATGCTTATTGTTAGTGATAGGGTTAGCATTAGGCCTAGGGTTAGCATTTGGTTTAGGCTTATCTTTAGGTTAATGGGTAAGGTTAGAGCTAAGGTTAGGGCTAAAGTTAAGGTTACGTTTATGGCTAGGGTTAGGGTTAGGCCTAGGGTTAGTATCAGGATTAGATTTAGTGTAAGCATTAGGGTTTGAGCTAGGGTTAGGTCTAGGGCGAGGGTTAGTATTAGAGTCAGGGCTAGGGTTAGGGTTAGGGTTAGTGTTATGATTAGGAAAAAGGTTAGAGTTTGAGCTAGGTTTAGGACTAGGACAAGGGTTAGGGTTAGGGTTAGGTCTAGTGTTACGGTTAGGGTTAAAATTCGGGCTAGGTTTAGGGCTAGGATAAGGGCTAGGTTTGTATGATGTTTATGGCTAGCATTAGGGCTACGGGTAATATAAGAGCTCGGGTTATAGTTATGGCTAGTTTTAGGGTTAGGGTTATGGATAAGTCTAGTGTTAGGGTTAGGTTTTGGGTTAGGATAAGGTTTAGAGATAGGGTTTGTGTTAGGGTAAGAGTCAGTGTTTGGTTTAGGGTTAGGGCCAGAATTAGGAATAGCATTGGGTCTAGGGATAGGGTTAGTTTTGTGTTAGGTTAAGGGTTATTGTTAGGGCTAGTTCAAGGTTTTTATTTAGGGCTAGGGCTAGATTTATGACTCTATTTAGTATTAGGTTTGGTCTAGTGCTAGTGCTAGTGTTAGGTTTAGGTATAGGTTTACTGGTAGGGGAAGAGTTAGGGTCCAGTTTAGGATTAGTGTCAGGTTTAGATCTAGGGTTAATGTTAGGGTCAGAATAAGGGTCAGGTTTTGGGTTAAGGCTAGAGGTAGAATGAGGCTGAGGGTTAGGACTAGTAAAAGAGTTAGGGTTTCGGATAGGCTAAGAATTAGAGTTAGGAGTAGGGTAGCATTAGGATGAGAATTTGGCTTAGGGTAATGGATAGGATTAGAGGCAGGGTTAGGGATAGGGTTAGGGTTTGGGTTAGGGTTACTGTTAGCATTAGGTTTAGGGTTAGGGTTGCGGTATGAGTTAGTGTTAGTGTTAGAGTTAAGGTTAGGAATAGCGTTAGTGTTTGGGTTAGGGTTATAGTTAGGTTTAGGATTAGTGTTAGGTTTAGGGTTATAGTTAGTGTTAGGTTTAGGGTTAGAATTAGGTGAGTGTTAGGGTTAGGGTAAGGGATAGGGTTAGGGTGAGGGTTAGGATTAAGTTTAGAGTTAGAGACAGGGTTAGGTTTAGGGATAGGGTTAGGGTTAGGGTTGGGGTTAGTGTTAGGGTTAGGGTTAGCATTAGGGTTAGTGTTAGGTTTAGTGTTAGGATTTGTGTTAGGCTTAGGGTTTGGGTTAGGCTAAGGGTTACACTTAAGATTAGGGTTACGCTTAGGGTTAGGGTTAGTATTAGGGTTAAGTGTAGGGTTAGTGTTAGGGTTAGTGTTAGGGTTAGGGTTAGTGTTTGTGATAGGGTTAGGTTTAGGCTTAGGGTTCAGGTTAGGGTTAGGGTTAGTTTTTGAGTTAGGGTTAGGGTTGGCTTTAGGGGCAGTGTTAGATTTAGTGTTAGGGATAGTGTTCGGTAAGGGTTAGGGTTTGTGTTAGGGTTAGGGTTAAGGTTATCATTAGGGTTACGGTTAGGATTAGAGTTAGAATTAATGTTAGGGTTAGAGTTATCGTTAGGGTTAGTGTTAGTGTTAGGTTTAGGTTTAGTTTTAGGGTTAGTTATAGGATTAGGGTTAGAGTTAGGTTAGGGTTAGGGTTATGGTTTGGTTAGGGTTTGTGTTAAAGTTAGCACTAGGTTAAGGGTTTGTGTTAGGGTTATGGTGTGGGTTAGTGTTAGGGTTACGGTTAGGATTACTTTTAGGTTTCATGTTAGAATTAGGGTTAGGTTAGTGTTAGGGTTATGGTTAGCATTAGGTTTAGGGTTCGTGTTAGAGTTAGGGTTAGGTGTAGGTTTATGGTTAGGGTTAGGGTTAGTGTTACAGTTAGGTTTACAATTACTCTTTTGGTGAGTGTTAGTGTTAGGTTTAGGGTTAGTGTTAGGGTTAGGTTTAGAGTAAGTGTTAGGGTTACGGTTATGTTTATGGTGAGGTTTAGTGTTAGTGTTACTGATAGGGTTAGGGTTAGGTTTAGGGTTACTGTTAGTGTTAGGGTTAGGGTTAGTTTTAGTGTTAGGGTAAGGGTTAGGTTTAGGATAGTTTTGGAAATAGGGTTAAGATTATGGTTGGGGTTAGTATTAGGGTTAGGGTTCATGTTAAAGTTAGGCTTCGTTGTAGGGTTAAGGTTAGGGTTAGTGTTAGGGTTAGGGTTAGTGTTAGGATAAGTGTTATGGTTAGGATTTTGGTAGTGTTAGTGTTAGGTTTAGGTTTAGGTTTAGGGTTAGGGTTAGGGTTAGGTATAGGGTTAGGGTTGGGTTTAGGGATCGTGTTAGGGTTAGGGTTGGGTTTGTGTAAGGGTTAGGGTTAGGGTAAGTGTTAGGGGTAGGTTAGTGTTAGGGTTAGGGTTCGGGTTAGGGATAATGTTAGGGTTAGGGTTAATTTTAGGTTTAGTGTTAGAGTTAGGATTAGGGTTTGGGTTAGTGTTACGGTTAGGTTTAGGGTTAGGGTTAGGTTTAGTATTAGGTTTACAGTTAGGGTTAGTGTTAGGATTAGGGTTAGGGTTAGTGTTGGTCTTAGGGTAAGGGTTAGGGTTAGTGTTAGGGTTAGCCTTAGAGTTTTGTTTAGGATTAGGGTTAGGGTTAGTGTTGGTCTTAGGGTAAGGGTTAGGGTTAGTGTTAGGGTTAGCCTTAGAGTTTTGTTTAGGATTAGGGTTAGGGTTAGTTTAAGGGTTAAGATTAAGATTAGGGTTAGGGTTTGTGTTAGGGTTAGAGTTAGGGTTATGGTAGGATTAGATTTAGAGTTAGGGTAAGTGTAGGATTAGTTTTAGGGTTAAGGGTAGGATTGGGTTTAGTGTTAGGGTCAGTGTTAGGGTTATGGTTAGGGTAATGTTAGGTTTAGCGTTAGGGTTGTGGTTAGGTTTATTGATAGGGTTAGGGTTGGGGTTAGGATTAGTGTTAGGATTAGTGTTAGTGTTATGTAAGGTTTAGGTTTAGGGTTAGATTAGGTTTAGGTTTATCACTTGGATTAGGGTTTGTGTTCAGGTTAGGGATTGGGTTAGGGGTAAGGTTATGGTTAGTGTTAGGATTAGTGTTAGGATTAGGGTTGGGTTAGGGTTCGTGTTAGAATAACGGTTAGGGTTAGGATTACTCTTTGGGTTAGGGTTAGACACAGGATTAGGGTTATTGTTAGATTTAGGGTTATTTTAGGCTTAGTTTAGGGTTAGGGTTAGGTTAAGGATAGGGTTAGTTATAGGACTAGGTTTAGTGTTAGGGTTAGTTTTAGTGTTAGGGTTAGGGATAGTGTTAGGTTAGAGGAATGGTTTGAGTTAGGGTTAGGGGCATGTTAGGGTTAGATTTAGGGTTAGTGTTAGGTTTAAGTTTAGGGTTAGGTTTATAATTAGGGTCAGGGTTATGATTAGGGTTAGGGTTTGTGATAGGTTAGGGTTAGGGTTAGGGTTAGGTTGAGGTTTAGGGTTAGGGTTAGGGTTAGTGTTAGGGTTAGGATTAAATTTAGGGTTAGTGTTAAGGTTAGTATTAGTGTTTTGGTTAGATTTAATGTTAGGGTTAGTGTTAGGGTTAGGGTTCACCTTAGGGTTAGTGTTAATGTTATTATTAGATGTTTGGTTATGTTTAGGTTTAGGGTTAGTGTTAGGGTTAGGGTTAGTGTTAGGTTAGGTCACTGTTGTGGTTAGGGTTAGTGTTAGAGTTACATTGAGAAGTCCTTTTAGGGTTAGGGTTAGGGTTAGTGTTAGGGTTAGTGTTAGAATTAGTATTAGTGTTTTGGTAAGGTTTGGGTTTAGGGTTAGGGTGAGATTTAGGGTTAGGTTAGTGTTAGTGTTAAGGTTGTGTTAGGGTTTGTGTTTCAGTTATGGTTAGGGTTAAGTTTAGGGTTATGTTTACAGTTAGGATTCGGGTTAAGGTTAAATTTAGGGTTCAGAATTAGGTAAGGGTTAGGGTTAGGGTTAGTGTTAGGGTTAGGGTTAGGGTTAGAGATAGGGATAGTGTTACGTTTAGTGTTAGGATTTGTGTTAGGGTTAGGGTTGGGTTAGGCTTAGGGTCACAGTTAAGATTAGGGTTACGGTTAGAATTAGGGTTAGTATTAGGTTTAGGGTTGGGGTTAGGTTTAGTGTTAAGGTTAGAGGTAGGGTTAGTGTTTGTGATAGGGTGAAGTTTAGGCTTAGGATTCAGTTCAGGATTAGGGTTAGTTTTAGAGTTAGGATTAGGGTTGGCTTTAGGGTTAGTGTTAGGGTTAGTGTTAGGGTTAGCATTCAGTTAGGGTTAGGGTTTGTGTTAGGGTTAGGGTTAAGGTTATCATTAGGGTTATGGTTAAGATTAGATTTAGCATTAGGATTAGGGTTAGGGTTACAGTTACGGTTAGGGTTAGTGTTAGGTTTAGGTTTAGGGTTAGGGTAGGTTATAGAGTTAGGGTTAGATTTAAGGTTAGTGTTAGGGTTAGTATTAGTATTTTTGGTTAGGTTTAGTGTTAGGGTTAGTGTAGGGTTAGTGTTAGTGTTAGGTTAGGGTTAGGGTTAGGTTTAGTGTTAGTGTTAGGGTTAGGGTTAGAGTTGGTATTAGTGTTAAAGTTTGAGTTATGGTTAGTGTTAGGGTTAGTATTAGCATTTTTGTTAGGTTTAGGGTTAAGATTAGTGTTACTGTTAGGGTTAGGGTTAGTGTTAGGTTAGGGTTACTGTTGCGGTTAGGGTTAGTGTTAGGGTTAGGGTGAGAGGTCCTATTAGGATTAGGGTTAGTGTTAGGGTTAGAGTTAGGGTTAGTGTTAGGTGAGGTTAAGGGTTGTTTTAGTGTAAGTGTTAGGGTTATTGTTAGGGTTAGGTTTACTCTTAGGGTTAGGGTTTTTGTTAAGGTTAGTGTTAGAATTAGTATTATCATTTTAGTTAGGCTTAGGGTAAGGATTAGTGTTAGGGTTAAGGTTAGTGTTAGAATTAGGGTTAACTTAGGGTTAGGGTTAGGTTTAGGGTTAGTGTTAGGGTTGGAGTTAGGTTTGGGTTTAGGGTTTGTGTTAAAAATGGGTTAGGGTTAGATTTAGGTTAGAGTTAGGGTTTGGCTTAGGGTTCGTGTTCGGGTTAGGATTAGGGATAGTTTTAGATTTAGGATTAGGGTTAGTGTTAGGGTTACAGTTATGGTTAGGGTTAGTGTTTGGTTTAGTATTATAATTAAGTTTAGGGTTAGATTTGCGGTTAGGATTAGGGTTAATGTCAGGTTTAGAGTTAGGTTTAGTTTTAATGTACGGGTTAGGGTTAGGGATAGGATTAGGGTTTGGGTTAGTGTTAGGGTTAGGGTTAGGGTTCAGTTTAGGTTTCGGGTTACAGTTAGGGTTGATGTTATTTTTAGGGTTAAGGTTATTGTTAGGGTTAGGTAAGGGTTAGGGTTAGGATTAGCATTAGTGTAATAGTTGGATTATGGTTAGGTTTAGGGATAGAATTATAATTAGTGTTAGGTTATGGGTTAGGGTTAGGGGTAGTGTTAGGGTTAGGTTTAGGGTTAGGTTTAAGGTTACGGTTAGGTTTAGGATAAGGGTTAGGTTTACTGTTAGGGTTAGGGTTTCATGTTAGAGTTAGGGTTAGGGTTAGTGTAAGATTTAGGTTAGGGTTAGGGTTAGTTTTAGGATTAAAGTTAGTGTTTTCGGTTAGGTTTAGGGTTATGGTTATGGTTAGAGTTAGGGTTGGTTTTAGGATTAAGGTTAGTGTTAGGTTAGTGTTAAGGTAGGGTAAGTTTAGGGTTAGGGTTAGGGTTTGTGTTATGATAAGGGTCAGGATAGAGTTAGTGTTAGTATTAGTGTTAGGGTTAGGGTTAGGGTTAGGGTTAGTGTTAGTGTTAGGGTTAGGGTTAAGGTAAGGTTTAGGGTTAGGGTTAGGGTTATGATTAGAGTTAGTGTTACTGTCAGGTTTAGGGTTAGGGTGAATGTTAGGGTTAGGGTTAGGGTTAGTGTTAAGGTTAGTGTTAGGTTTAGGGTTAATGTTATGATTAGGATTAAGGTTAGGGTTAGTTTTAGGCTTAGGGTTATGTAAAGGTTAGGGTAAGGGTTAGGGTTAGTATTAGGGTTATTGTTAGGTTTGAGGTTAGGATTCATGTTAGGGATAGGGTTAGAATTAGGTTTACTTAAGGTTAGGGTTAGGTTTATGGTTCATGTTAGGGTTAGGGTTAGGGTTAGTGTTAGGCTTAGTGTTAGTTTTAGGGTTTGGGTTTGGGTTAGCATTAGGGTGAAATTTAGTTTTAGGATTAGTTTTAGGGTTAGTGTTCGTGTTTGATTAGGGTTAAGTTAAGGTTTAGGGTTATGAGTACAGTTAGTATTACTGTTACAGTTAGGGTTAGGTTGAGTGTTAGGTTTAGATTTAGGTTTAGGGTTAAGTTTAGTGTTAGGTTTAGGGTTAGTGTTATGGTTAGGGTTACGGTTATGATTAAGATTAGGGTTAGGTTTAGGTTTAGGTTTAGGGTTAGGTAAGGATTAGAGTTAGGGTTTGGGTTAGTGTTATGGTTAGGGTTATAGTTGGAGTTACAGTTCGAGTTGGGGTTATGGTTCGAATTAGGGTTAGGTTTTCTTAGGGTTAGGGTTAGGGTTCGTGTTAGGGTAGGGTTAGGGTTAGTGTTAGGTTTAGGTTTAGTGTTAGGATTAGGGTTAGGGTTAGTGTTAGTGTTAGGGTTAGGGTTAGCATTAGGGTTAGGGTTAGGGTTAGGGTTAGTGTTAGCATTAGCGTTAGGGTTAGGGTTTGGGTTGTCGTTAGTGTTAAGTTTAGGATTAGGGTTCATGTTAGGTTTAGAGTTAGGGTTAGTGTTAGGGTTAGGGTTAGATTTAGGGTTAGGCTTACTGTTAGTGTTAGGGTTAGGGTTGGGTTTAAAGTTAGGAATAGGGTTAGGGTTAGGGATAGGTTTAAAGTTAGTTTTAGTGTTAGTGTTAAGGTTAGCGTTAGTGTTATATTTAGGGTTATGGTTAGGTTTAGGGTTACTTTTAGTTTTAATATATGGATTAGGGTTAGGGTTAGGGTTATTTTTTGGGTTAGGGTTATGTTTAGTGTTAGGGTTAGGGTTAGGGTTAGGGTTTGTGTTAGGGTTAGGGTTAGTTTAGGTTTTGTGTTAGGGTTAGCGTCATGATTAGCATTAGGGTTAGAGTTAGTGTTTTGTTGAGGGTTATTGTTAGGGTTAAGGTTAGGGTTGAGGTTAGTGTCAGGGTTAGGGTTATGTTTAGGGTTAGTGTTAGTGTTCGATTTGGTGTTAGGGTTAGTGTTAGGTTTAGGCTTAGGTTTAGAAATGGGGTTAGGGTTAGTGTTAGGGTTAGAATTAATGTTAGGGTTAGGGTTAGGGTTAGGGTTAGATTTATGTCAGGGTTAGGGTTACAGTTGGGTTAAAGTTAGTGTTAGTGTTTGGATTCGGTTAGGGTTAGTTTTAGATTTATGGTTAGTGTTAGTGTTAGTGTTAGGGTTAGGGTTAGAGTTTGGGTTAGGGTTAGGGTTAGTGTTACAGTTAGGGTTAGGGTTAGGTTTAGGGTTAGGGTTAGAATTCGGGTTAGTGTCAGGGTTAAGGTTAGTTTTAGGGTTAGTGTTATGGTTAGGGTTAGGGTTCATGTTAAGTTTAGGTTTAGGGTTTGTTTTAGGATTATATTGAGGGTTATGGTGAGGGTTAAGATTAGAATTATGGTTAGAGTTAGTGTTAAGAATAGTGTTTGGGTTAGGGTTAGGGTAAGGGTGAGTTTTAAGGTTAGTGTTAGGATTAGGATTATAGTTAAGATTATGGTTATGGTAAACATTAGGTTTAGGGATAGGGTTAGGTTTATGATTAGTGTTAGGGTACTGTTAGGGTTACGGTTAGGGTTAGTGTTAGGGATACGATTAGGTTTAGGTTTAGATTTAAGTTTATTGTTAGGTTTAGGGTTACTGTTAGGGTTAGGGTAGTGTTAGGGTCAGATTTATGGTTCATGTAAAGATTAGAGTTAGTGTTAGGGTTAGGGTTAGGTTTAGGTTTACGGTTAGTGTTAGGCTAGTAAAGGTTTAGGGTTAGTTTAAAGGTTAGGGTTAGGGTTAGGGTTATGATTATGGTTAGGGTTACGGTAGTGTTAGTGTTAGAGTTAGGTTTAAGGTTATGTTTAGTGTTAGTGTTTGGGTTAGGGTAGTAATATTTTTAGGGTTAGGTATAGGTTTAGGGTTAGTTTTAGGGTTAGGGCTAGCCTTAGTAGTAGGGTTAGTGTTACGGATAGAGTTAATGTTATGGTTACGGTTCGTGTTAGGCTTAATGTTAGGGTTATGTTTAGGGTTAGGGTTGGGTTTAGGGCTAGGGTTTTCATTAGGGTTAGGGTTAGTTTTAGAAAATGTATTGGATTAGATGTAAGATTAGGTTTAGGGTTAAGTTTAGGTTATGTTTAAATTTATGTTTAGGGATAGGTTTAGTTTTGATTCATGGTAAGGTTTAAGTTTAAGTTTATGACAAGGGAGGTTAAGGGTTAGGTCGATAGTTAGGTTTATGTTTAGGGTTAGAAATAGGGTTAGGATTAGGGCTATGTTATTATTAGGGTTAGGGTTAGGTGTAGGATAATGTTAGGGTTAGAGCTAGGGTTAGTACTAGGGTTAAAGTTAGGATTAGGGGTAGGGTTAGGTTTATATTTAGGAATCGGGCTAGGGTTATGTTTAGGGTTACGGCTACATTTAGGATTATGGTTATGTTTAGAGTAGGTTTAGGCCTCAGATTAGGGCTAGGTTTTGTGTTAGGTTTAGGCCCAGCATTAGGGTCAGGTTTACACCTAGGTGTATTATTATCTAGACCCTAGGTCTAGTGTTAGACCTAGGGTTAGTGTTAGGGTCAGAATAAGGGTCAGGGTTAGAGTTAGGGTTAGAGCTAGAATGAGGACTAGGGTTAGGACAAGTAATAGAGATAGGGTTTGAGGTAGTTTTGAGATAGGGTTTGAGGTAATGTAAGATCTAGGGTTCTGATTAGAGCTAGTTTTAGGGTTAGAGTTATGGCTATGTCTAGTGTTATGTTTAGGTTTTGAGTGAGGGTCAGTTTAGAGCTAGGTTTAGTGTTAGTTTTAGGGTCAGTGTTCAGGTTAGAGTTAGGTTTAAGGTGAAAGCCAGAATTAGGACAAGAGTTAGGTCTAAGGATAGGGTCAGTGTCTGCTCTAGGTTAAGGATTATGTTAGGGCTAGAGCTCAGGGTTTTTTTAGGTCTAGGTCTAGAGTTATGGATATATTTAGGAATGGGCTTAGGTCTAGGGCTAGTGTTAGAGTTAGGTTTAGGTATAAGTTTACTGGTAGGGCTAGTTTTAGGGTTTGGTTTAGGGTTAGGGTCAGATTTAGACTGAGGGTTTGTGTTACGGTAAGGATTTGAGTTAGGGTTAGATCTAGAATGAGGGCTAGGATTAGGACTAGTAATAGGGTTAGGATTTGGCTTAGGCTATGGATTAGGATTAGGACTAAGACTAGCATTATGGATAGGGTTTTGCTTAGGGTAAGTGATAGAGTTAGAGCTAGGGTTAGGGCTAGGGTTAGGGTTAGGGTTAGGGCTAAGGTTAGGTTTAGGTTTAGGTTTACTTCTAGGGTTAGGGCTCAGATTAGGGCTAGTTTTCTGTTAGGTTTAGGGCTAGGGTTAGGGCTATGGCTAATATAAGAACTAAGGTTATGATTAGAGTTAGTATTTGGTCTAGATCTAGTGTTAGCTCTATCTTTAGGGTTAGTGTGATATTTAGAATTAAGGTTAGTGTTAGAATATAAGTCAGGGTCAGGGTTAATTTTAGGACTAGGACATGAATTAGAGCTAGAAGGTTATGGCTAGGTTTAGGGTTAGGGTTTGATTTAGGTTAATATTTAGGGTTAGGACAATGGCTCGATTTTGTTTAAGGGATAAGGCTAGGGTTACGGCTAGTTTTAGGATTAGTGATAGTGTTAGGTCTCATGGTAGGTTGAGGATTAGGCTTAGGGTTAGGGTTACATATAGAGTTATGGTTAGATCTAGGGTAGGGTCTAGGTCTAGGGTTAGGTCTAACGTTAGGGCTTGTGTTAGGTTTATTTTAATGGATAGGGTTAGAACTAGAAATAGGGCTAAGGGGAGAGTTAAAGTTAGTCTTAGGCCAAGGTTAGGGGTAGATTTAGGGTCAGGGCTAAATTAGGGCTAGGATTAGTGCTAGAGTTAGTGTTAGGGTTAGGCCTATGGTTAGGGCTAGAGATATGGTTAGTGTTAGGGTTAGGGTTAGTGATAGGGTTAGGGGAAAGGATGGGGTTATACCTAAGTTCAGGTCTAGGGCAAGGGTTAAAATTAGAGATAGGGCTAGATTTAGGGTTTGGGTTAGGATTAAGGGTAGGTATATGCCTAAGATGGGGACTGGTGTTTGTGTCAGGGTTAGGGCTAGGATTAGGGCTGGGGCTAATGTCAGGTCTGGGTTTATAGTTATGGTTAGTTTTAGGGTTAGGTCATGGCTAGGTCTAGTGTAAGGTTTAGGTTTAGGTTAAGGGTCAGGTTTAAAGCTAGGTGTACTATTAGGGTCAGGGTTTGAGTTGGTTTTGGTTTAGGTTAAGATTCAGGGTTAAGGCTTGAATTAGCGTTAGGGATAGGGTTAGGGTTCAGGTAATGGTAATTGATAGGGTTAGGTTCAGGGTTCAGGTTAGGTTTACAGTAATGAATAGGGTTAGTGTTAGCAATAGTGTTAGCGTTAGGCCTAGGGTTAGCATTTGAGTTAGGCTTATCTTTAGGGTAATGGATATGGTTAGAGCTAAGGTTAGGGCTAGGGTTAAGGTTAGAATTAGGACTAGGGTTAGGGTTAAGCCTAGGATTCTTGTCAGGGTTAGGTTTGGGGTAAGTGTTAGCATTTGAGCTAGGATTAGGGCTAGATTGATGGTTAGGGTTAGAGTCAGGGCTAATGTTAGGGTTAAGGTTAGGGTTATGTTTAGATTAAGGTTAGAGTTTGAGATGGAATTAGGGTTTGGGTGAGGGTTAGGGTTAGGGATAGGTCTAGGCTTCTTGTTAGGGTTACAATAAGGGCTAGGTTTAGGGCTAGGTAAAGGCAATGTTTTGAGTGAGGTTTATGGATAGCATTAGGGCTATGGGTAACGTAAGAGCTAGGGATATGGTTATGGCTAGTTTTAGGGTTAGGGTTATGGATAAGTCTAGTGTTCTAGTTAGATTTGGGGTTAGGATAAGATTTATAGCTAGGGTTTGTTTTAGGGTAGTGGTCATTGTTCGGGTTAGTGTTCGGTTTAGGGTGAGGGCCAGATTTAAAACTTGCATTAGTTCTAGGGATAGGGTTAGAATTGAATTTAGGTTAACGATTATTTTTAGGGCTAGTACTAGGTTTTTCTTTAGGGCTAAGGCTAGATTTATGACTCTATTTAGGATTCAATTTGGTCTAGTGCAAGTGTTACATTTAGGTTTAGATATAGGTTTAGCAGTAGGGGTAGGGTTAGGGTTTGCTTTAGGCTTTGTGTCAGGTTTAGACCTAGGGTTAGTGTTAGGGTCAGAATAAGGATCAGGGTTAGAGTTAGGGTTAGAGCCAGAATGAGGGCTAGGGTTAGGACTAGTAATAGAGATAGGGTTTGAGGTAGGCTAAGGTTTATGGTTAGGACTAGGGTAGCATTAGGGTGAGGGTTTGGCTTAGGGTAAGGGTTAGGGTTAGAGGTAGAGTTAGGGTTGGGTTAGGGTTAGGGTTAGGTTTAGGGTTAAACCTAGGTTTAGTCCTCGGAATAGGGCAAGGATTTGTGTTAGCATTAGGGCTACAGCAAATGAAAGAACTAGGATTCCGATTAGGGCTAGTTCTAGGGTTAGCGTTAGGTCAATGTTTAGAGTTAGGGTTACTGTTAGGGTCTGAGTAAGGGTGAGGGTTACTTCTAGGGTTAGGGTTAGGATTCAAATTAGGACTACATTTAGGGCTAGGTGTAGGGTTAGGGTTTTGTTTAGGTTAAGGGTTAGGGTTAGGATTATGGCTCGATTTTGTTTTAGGGCTAGGGTACTCTTAGGGATAGTTTTCCAATTAGCATTAGGTTTAGGGCTATGTTAGAGTGAGCTTTAGGCTTAAGGTTAGGGTTAGATCCAGGTTTAGGGCTAGGGTGAAGGTTAGGGTTAGGGTTGGGACTAGGGATGGGGATAGGTTTTGGGTTATGGCTACGGATAGTTTTAGAACTAGGGATAGGACTAGGGCGAGAGTTAGAGTTAGTCTTAGAGCTAGGGATAGTGTTAGGTTTAGGGTTAGGGCTAAATTAGAGCTATGGTTAGTGGTAGGTTTAGGCCTAGGTTTAGGGTTAGCATTAGGGTTAGGGTTAGGGTAAGGTATGATGTTACAGCTACATTTAGGGCATAAATTAGGGTTAGGGCTAAGGTTAATGTTAGGGTTAGGATTAAGGCTAGGCTTAGGGTTAGGATTAGGGCTAGGATTTGTGTTAGGATTATGGCTAGGATTAGGGATAGGACTAATGTCAGGTCTAGGGTTATGGTTAGGGATAGTTTTAGGCTAAGGATAATAGCCAGGTCTATTGTAAGTGTTAGGTTGAAGGTTAGGTTCCAGTTTACACCTAGAGGTATTATTAGGGTCAGAGTCAGGGTTAGGGTATGGGTTAGGTTAAGGATTAGGCTCAGGGCTCAAATTAGCATTAGTGTTAGTATTAGGGTTAGGGTAATGGATACAGTTAAGTTTAGGGTTAAGGTTACCTTTAGAGTAATGGACAGGTTTAGGGTTAGGGATAGCGTTAGGCTTAGGCCTAGGGATAGAATTTGGTTAGGGTTATGGTTAGGGTAATAGATTGGATTAGAGCTACAGTTACAACTAGGGTAATGGTTAGGTTAGATCTAGGGTTAGAATTTGGTTAGGGTTATGGTTAGGGTAATGGATAAGATTAGAGCTGGGATAGGGCTAAGATTATGGTTAGGATTAGGACTATGGTTTGGGTTAGATTTCAGGTTAGGACAAGGTTTAGGTTTATGGTTAGGTTTAGGTTGAGTATTAGGGCTAGGGTTAGGGTTAGGGCTAGGGTTAAAGCTAGGGTTAGGGCTCTGATTAGGTCTAGGTTTTGAGTTAGGTTAGGGTTATTTAGGACTAGGCCTAATGTTAGAAATAGGGTTATGATTAGGGCTAGTGTTAAGTTTAGCATTATGTATAAACTAGTGTGTAGATTAGGTTTAGGTTTAGGGAGATGATTAGAGATAGGGTTAGTGTTACCGTCAGAGTCAGGATCAGTGTAATTGATCAGACTTAGGGATAGACTCGATAAGGGACTAGGGTTAAGGCTTGGTGTAGGGTTAGGGTTTATGTAAGGGTTAGGGTAAGAATTAGGGATAGGTGTAATGTCAAGTCTAGGATTATGGTTTGGTTAGGGTTAGTATTATGGCTTTGTCACAGTTTTGTTTTACAGCTAGGGCTAGTTTTATGATTAATGATAGTGTTAGCACTAGTGGTTGGTGAGGTTTAGTCTTAGATTTATTTTTATGGTTATATCTAGGTTTAGGGCTATGGCTTGGTTATTAACGGATACAGTTAGAAGTAGAAATAGGGCTAGGGCGAGAGTTAGAGTTAGTCTTAGGGCTAGGGTTAGGGTTAGGTTTAGTGTTATGGCTAAATTAGGGATATATTTAGGTCTAGGGTTAGTGTTAGGGTTAAGCCTAGGGTTAGGGTTAGGGTTAGGGGAAGGGATGGGGTTATAACTAGGTTTATGGCTAGGGCAAGGATTAGAAATAGGGATAGATCTAGGGTTAGGATTAAGACTATGTTTAGTGCTAGGATGAGGATTTGTGTTAGGGCTAGGGCTAAGATTAGGGATAGGACTAATTTCAGGTCTAGATTTATGGTTAGTGTTAGTTTTAGGGTTAGGTTACCACTAGGACTGGTATAAGGGTTAGGTTTAGGTAAGGTTCGGGTTTAAAACTAGGTGTATTATTAGGATCAGAGTTTGGGTAGGGTTTGGTTTAGGTTAAGTTTTAGGGCTAAGGATTGAATTAGCTTTAGGGTTAGGGTTATGGATAGGGTAATTGATAAGATTAGGTTTAGGGTTCAGGTTAAATTTAGAGTAATGGATAGGGTTAGTGTTAGCGATAGGGTTAGCATTACGCCTAAGGTTAGCATATGAGTTAGACTCATCTTTAGGGTAATGAATAGTGTTAGAACTAAGGTTAGGGCTAGGGATAAGATTACAATTAGGGCTAGCATTAGGGGTAGGTCTAGGGATAGTGTCAGGCATAGTTTTAGGGTAAGTATTAGCATTTGAGCTAGGGTTAGGTCTTGGGCAAGGGTTAGGGTTAGAGTCAGGACTAGGATTAGGGTTAGGGTTATATTTAGGGTAAGGGATAGACTTTGAGCTAGGTTTAGGGCTAGGGTGAGTGTAGGATTAGGTTTAGGTCTAGGATTATGGTTAGGGTTATGATTAGGGCTAGGTTTAGAGTTGGATAAGGGCTAGGTTTTGTGTGAGGTTTAGGGCTAACATTAGGGCTATGGGAAATATAACACCTAGGAATATGTTCATGGCTAGCTTTAGGGTCAGGGTTATGGATATGTCTAGTGTTAGTGTTAGATTTTGGGTTAGGATAAGGTTTAGAGCTAGAGTTTGTTTAGGGTTAAGGGTCATTGTTCAGGATAGGGTTAGGTTTAGGGTGAGTGCCAGAATTACGACTAGCGTTGGGTCTAGGGATAGGGTTAGTCTTTAAGTTAGGTTAACGGTTATTGTTAGGGCTAGTGCTAGGTATTTGTTTAGGGCTAGGACTAGATTTATGACTATATTTAGAATTAGGTTTCGTCTAGTGCTAGTGTTACTGTTAGGTTTAAGTATAGGTTTACTGGTATGGGAAGTGTTATGTTTCGGTTTAGAGTTAGGGTCAGGTTTAGACTTAGGGTTAATGTTAGGGTCAGGATTAGGGTTAGGTTTAGAGCTAGAATGAGGGCTAGAATAGGACTAGTAATAGAGTTAGGGTTTGGGGTAGGCAAAAGATTAATTTTAGGACTATGGTAGCATTAGGGTTAGGGTTGACTTCGGGAAAGGAATAGGGTTTAAGATAAGGTTAGAGTTAGGGTTAGGTTCAGGGCTAGGGTTAGGGTTAGGGTTAGAGTTAAAAATAGGGTTAGGTCTCAGATTCGGACTAGGATTTGTGTTATCATTAGCGCTACATCTAATGAAAGAACTAGGTTTCTGTTTAGGGTTAGTTCTAGGGTTTAGTGTTAGGGCAATTTTTAGAGCTAGGGGTAGAGTTAGGGGCCGAGTTAGTGTCAGGGTTATTTCTAGGGTTAGGGATAGGACTCAAATTAGGGTTAGGTTTAGGACTAGGTGTAGCTTTAAGGTTTTGTTTAGGTTAAGGGTTAGGGTTGTGGCTCAGTTTTGTTTTAGGGTTAGGATAGATTTAGGGCTAGTTTTCCAATTATCATTAGGGTTAGGGCTAGTATTGGGGTGAGGTTTTTAGTTAATTTTAGTTTTATATCCAGGTTTAAGCCTTGGGCGAAGGTTAGGGCTAAGTTTGGGGCTAGGGATAGGGCTAGCTTTGGGGTTATGGTAAGGGATATATTTAGAACTAGGGATAGGGTTCATAGCAGCACAATTCACAATAGCTAGACTGTGGAACCAACCTAGATGCCCTTCAATAGATGAATAGATTTTTAAAGTGTGGCATTTATACACAATGGAGTATTACTCAGCACTAAAAAATGACAAAATCATGGTATTTTCAGGAAAATGGATGGCATTAGAGCAGATTATGCCAAGTGAAGCTAGCCAATCCCTAAAAAACAAATGCCAAATGTCTTCTTTGATATAAGGAGGGCAACAAAGAACAGAGCAGGAAGGAAGAGCATGAGAAGAACATTACCATTAAACAGGGATGAGAGGTGGGAGGGAAAGGGATAGAGAAGGGAAATTTCATGGAAATGGAAGGAGACCCTCATTGTTATACAAAATTACATATAAGAGGAAGTGAGGGGATATGAAAAAAACGAGAGATAGAAATGAATTACAGTAGATGGGGTAGAGAGAGAAGATGGGAGGGGAGGAGAGGGAAGGGGGGATAGTAGAGGATATGAAAGGCAGCAGAATACAAAAGACACTAGTATTGCAGTATGTAAAAACGTGGATGTGTAACCAATGTGATTCTGCAATCTGTACATGGGGTAAAAATGGGAGTTCATAACCCACTTGAATCAAATGTATGAAATATGATATGTCAAGAGCTTTGTAATGTTTTGAACAACTAATAATAAAAAAAGAACTATGGATAGGGCTAGGGCGAGATTTAGAGTTAGTCTTACAGATAGGGATAGGGTTAGGTTTTCTGTTAGGGCTAAATTAGGGCTAGGAATAGTGCTAGGCTTAGTGTTAGATTTAGGCCTAGGTTTATGGGTAGGGTTAGGGTTAGCAATAAGGTTAGGGTAAGGTATGATGTTACAGCTATGTTTAGTGCTAAGACAAGGGATAAAATTAGGGTTAGGGCTAGGGTTAAAATTAGGGTTAGAATTAAGTCTAGGCTTAGAACTAGGATTAGGTCTAGGGATAGGGTTAATATCAGGTCTAGGGTTAAGGTTAGACTAGGGTTAGGGATAGGGCTAAGTCTCGGTTTTGTTTTCAAACTAGGCCTAGGTTTAGGGCTAGTTTTATGATTAGTGATTGTGTTAGGGCTAGTGGTAGGGTGAAGTTTAGGCTTAGATTTATTGTTATGGTTAGATCTAGGTTTAGGGCTATAACTAGGGTTAAGGCTAAGGTTAGGGCTAATGTTAGGGTTATGGTAACAGATAGGGTTAGAACTAGAAATAGGGCTAGGGCGAGAGTTGGAGTTAATCTTTGGGCTAGGGTTAGGGGTAGGTTTAGGGTTAGGGCTTAATTAGGGCTAGGATTAGCGCTAGGGTTAGTGTTAGGATTAGGTCTAGGGTTAGTATAAGTGTGAGGCTTAGGATTAGGTTTAGGGGAAGGGATAGGGTTATAGCTAGCTTTAGGGCTACAGCAAGGGTTAGAATTAGGGTTAGGACTAAGGTTAGGGTTTGGGTTAGGATTAAGGCTAGGTTTAGGGATAAGCTGAGGGTTTGTGTTAGGGCTAGGGCTAGGATTAGGGCTAGGGCTAATGTCAGGTCTAGGTTCATGGTTAGTATTAGTTTTAGTGTTAGGTTATGGCTATGTCTAGTATAAGGGTTAGGTTTAGGGTAGGAGTCAGGTTTAGAGCTAGGTGTATTATTAGGGTCAGGATCTGGGTAGAGTTTGGTTTAGGTTAAGATTTAGGGTTAACGCTTGAATTAGCAGTGGGTTAGGGTTAGGGTAATGGATAGAATTTGGTTTATGGTTCAGGTTAGGTTTAGAATAATGGATAGGGTTACTGTTAGTGATAGGGTAATCATTAGGCCTAGGGACACCATTTGGGTTAGGCATATCTTTAGAGTAACGGATAGGTTTAGAGCTAAGGTTAGGGCTAGGCTTAAGGTTAGATTTAGGGTTAGGGTTAGGATTAGGCCTAGGGTTAAGTTAGGGTTAGAGTTAGGGTAACTGTAGGCATTTGAGCTAGGTTTAGGCCTAAGGTGAGGGTTAGAGTTGGAGTCAGGGATAGGGTTACGTTTAGAGTTAGGGTTATGTTTAGACTAAGGATTAGAGTTTGAGCTAAGGTTAGGGCTAGGGTGAGAGTTAGCATTAGGGTTAGGTCTAAGATTATGGTTAGGGCTATGTTTAGGGCTAAGTTCAGGGCTAGGATAAGGGCTAGGTTTTGTGTGATATTAAGGGCTAACATTAGGGCTATGGGTAATGTAAGAGCTAGGGATATGATTATTGCTAGTTTTAGGGTAAGGGTTATGGATAAGTCTAGTGTTAGGGTTAGGTTTGGGTTTAGGATAAGGTTTAGAGCTAGGGTTTCTATTAGATTAAGGGTCATAGTTGGGTTAGGGTTAGTTATATGGTTAGGGCCACAATTAAGACTAGTGTTTGGTCTAGTGATAGGTTTAGTCTTTACATTAGGTTAAGGGTTATTGTTAGGGCTAGTGCTAAATTTTTGTTTAGGGCTAAGGCTAGATTTATGACTCTATTTAGGATTAGGTTTGGTCTAGTGTTAGTGTTAATGTTAGGTTTAAGTATAGGTTTACCAGTAGGGGTAGTGTTAGGGTTTGGTTTAGTGTTAGGGTCAGGTTTGGATCTAGGGTAAGTGTTTCGGTCAGAATAAGGGTCAGGGTTAGGATTAGGGTTAAAGCTATAATGAGGGCTAGGTTTAGGACTAGTAATAGAGTTAGGGTTTAGGGTAGGCTAAGGATTAAGGTTAGGACTAGAGTAGCATTAGGGTGAGGGTTTGGCTTAGGGTAAGGTATGGTTAGAGGTACTACGTTAGGATTAGGGTTAGAATCAGGGCTCAGATTAGGGCTAGGATTTGTGTTAGCATTAGTGCTATGGCTAATTAAAGAACTAGTTTTCTGATTAGGGTTATTTCTAGGGTTAGAGTTATGGCAATGTTTAGAGCTAGGGATACTGTTAGGGTTTGACTCAGGGTCAGGGTTATTTCTATGGTTAGGGTTAGGACTCAAAATAGGGCTAAGTTTAGGGATAGGTGTAAGGTTTGTGTTTGGTTTAGATTAAGGGTTAGGGTTAGGATTATGGCTCTGTTCTGTTTTAGGGCTAGGGTAGGGTTAGAGCTAGTTTTCCAATTAGCATTAGGTTTAGGGCTAGTGTTAGGGTGAGGTTTTGGCTTAAGGTTAGGGTTTACAACAAGGTTTAGGGATTGGATGATGGTTAGAGTTAGGGTTGGGGGTAGGGATAGGGCTAGTGTTTTGGTTATGGTAAGGGATAGGTTTTGAACTAGGGCTAGGGCTAGGGCAAGAGTTAGAGTTAGTCATAGGGCTAGGGATAGGATTAGGTTTACAATTAGGGTTAATTAGGGCTAGGATTATCCCTAAGGTTAGTGTTAGATTTTTGGCCTAGAGTTAGGGCTAGTGTTAGGGTTAGCGTTAGGGTTAGGGTAAGGTATGATGTTACAGCTACTTTTTGGGCTACGGCATGGGATAAAATTAGGTTTATGGCTCTGGTTGAGGTTAGGATTAGGATTAACGCTAGGCTTAGGGCTAGGATTAGGGGTAGGTTTTGTACTAGGGTTAGGGCTAGGATTAGGTCTATTGCTAATGTCAGTTCTAGGGTTATGGTCAGGGATAGTTTTAGGTTTAGGTTTATGACCAGGTCTATTGTAAGGGTTAGGTTGAGGGTTAGGGTCAGGTTTACACCTAGGGGTATTATTAGGGTCAGAGTCAGGGTTAGGGTATGGGTTAAGTTAAGGTTTAGGGTTAGGGCTAAAATTAACATTAGGGTTAGGGTAATGGATATATTTAGGTTTCAGGTTCAGGTTAGGTTTAGTATAATGGACAGGGTTACAGTAAGGCATAGGGTTAGAGTTAGGCCTATGGATAGAATTTGGTTAAAGATATGGTTCAGGTAATGGATAGGATTAGAGCTACAGTTAGGACTAGGGTTGTGGTTAGGTTAGGGCTATGGTTATGGTTAGGCCTAGGGTTAGAATTTCCTTAGGGTTATGGTTAGGGTAATGGATAAAATTTTATCTAGGATGAGGGCTAGTGTTATGGTTAGGAATAGGGCTATGGTTCAGTTTAGGTTTTGGGTTAGGACAAAGTTTAGTGTTAGGGTTAGGGTTAGGTTAAGTGTTAGAACTAGGGATAGGTTTAGGGCTACGATTAAAACTAGAGTTAGGGTCACTTAGTATAATCTGCTTTAATGCCATCCATTTCCCTGCAAATTCCATGATTTTGTCATTTTTTAGTGCTGTGTAATACTCCATTGTGTATAAATGCCACAATTTTTTTATCCATTCATCTATTGAAGGGCATCTAGGTTGGTTCCACAGTCTAGCTATTGTGAATTGTATTGCTATGATCATTAATGTGGCAGTATCCCTATAGTACGCTCTCTTAAGGTCCTCAGGGAATAGTCCGAGAAGGGCAATAGCTGGGTCAAATGGTGGTTCCATTCCCAGCTTTCCCAGGAATCTCCATACTGCTTTCCAAATTGGCCGCACCAATTTGCAGTCCCACCAGCAATGTACAAGAGTACCCTTTTCCCCACATCCTCTCCAGCACTTATTGTTGTTTGACTTCATAATGGCTGCCAATCTTACTGGAATGAGATGGTAACTTAGGATGGTTTTGATTTGCATTTCTCTGACTACTAGAGATGGTGAGCATTTTTTCATGTACTTGTTGATTGATTGTATGTCCTCCTCTGAGAAGTGTCTGTTCAGGTCTTTGGCCCATTTGTTGATTGGGTTATTTGTTTTCTTATTGTTTAATTTTTTGAGTTCTTTGTATACTCTGCATATTAGGGCTCTATCTGAAGTGTGAGGGGTAAAAATTTGTTCCCAGGATGTAGGCTCCCTATTTACCTCACTTATTGTTTCTCTTGCTGAGAAAAAAAAACTTTTTAGTTTAAGTAAGTCCCATTTGTTTATTCTTGTTATTAATTCTTGTGCTATGGGCGTCCTATTAAGGAATTTGGAGCCCGACCCAACAATATGTAGATCTGAACCAACTTTTTCTTCTATCAGGTGCAGAGTCTCTGATTTGATATCAAGCTCCTTGATCCATTTTGAGTTAACTTTTGTCCATGGCAAGAGAAAGGGGTTCAGCTTCATTTTGTTGCATATGGATTTCC